>CM067359.1:135571898-135831898 GCA_034401795.1 Chaetoderma sp. LZ-2023a | reverse complement strand
CTTTAACACTCATATCAGCTAAAAATTGCTTCGGCAGTGGTCTGGAGAAATATCCATTTGCAGACCAAAAGAAAACTATTTTTGAAAATTTACCACTGGAATGACTGGCTCGATAACCGAGCCAGTCATTACAGTGGAAAAAGTTCAAAAATAGTCTTTTTGGTCTGCACATGCACATTTTCTGTGAGAAAATTGAAATTCTCTTGAATAAGGGTTAAAGCGTTAATATACTCCCACCCAACATTTTAACCCTTCATCCCTTGCAGACCAAGAACGGCAAATTCTTTATAATGTAGGTGATATTCAAGTGAATATAGGGGCAGCAACAGGCTCAAGTTGGTTTCAATATGTTCTACAGATACTTGTATTGTTGTCTTGAAATTGAGACACGAGTTTAAAGGGTTAAAGGTTTAATCAGAGATACCATATATTCCCTGGAAGCGTAATGGTTAAAGGGAGATAACTCTCCTTGCTCACAGACAACAAAGATCTATGACCAACCTGTCATGGCTAAATTTGTTCAAGAAAATCTAAATATTTGCTTTTTTAATGTTGATTTGCAGGCCAAGAGAAGTCTATTTTTTACAATTTACCACTGGAATGACTGGCTCGGTTATCGAACCAGTCATTCCACTGATAAATTTTCAAAAATAGTCTTTTCTTGGCGTTCAAATCAACATTCCACAAGACGACAGCAGAGGTCAGTTTTGGCCGGCTTCATCATGAAAGGGTTAATGTGTTACATAATTTTCTGTATGGATCTTCTCCAAATGTCACACGCATTACTGTCATTAACCCGTTCACCGACAAATCCCGGAAAAGTAAATTCTTTACGATATAAAACTTATTCTGTTGAATATTTTGAAATTAATCTGACTGGAAGCCATTGCTGCCAAATGCAACAATGGCTTCCAGTCATATTAATTTTATAATATTCAACAATTTTCCAGTAAGGTTGCCTTGAAAATGAGATATTGGAAATTCATCATTGAACGGGTTAACTCCATTAACCAGATAGACCAAATATATGATAACCTGTTTACATTGTAAGACATATTATGTATATTTTAAAACTAATTTAACAGGAAGCTGTTGCTGCCTATGGCAGTAGCAGCTTCCTGTCAAAATTGTTTCAAAATATTCAACAGCTTACCTGTATGGTTGCCTTGAAATTGAGATACAGAAACTTGAGGCTTCAATGGTTAGTCATTTTAATTCCATGTCAGAACCGTAGATTACGATTACAGTAGAACTTATTTTTTCTTTAGATATTGATGAATGTGTCAGCCAGAAGGGCGGATGTCAGTATAAGTGCATTAACACACATGGTGGGTACAGATGTGTCTGCCCTCGTGGACAAGGCCTCGACTCCGACGGTACGACCTGTGTTCCCGTTCGGACATCTCCTGGTAAGTGCCGATTTTAGAATAATTTTGTAAACATTTTTAATAAAGAAAGCTTTAATGTTAATTATGTATGGAAAAAATTATCCCAACCCCTAATTGCTGCATGTTTGTTTAGTAATTTTCTGTTGAAATTCTCAGAAATATTATACCAGTGATGATGTAAAATAAAAAGCTGCTTATTATTTGTAAACCCGTTTGAATGGAGCTTGTTGCTGCCTGATTAGCCCGGTCAGTCGGTCATTCAATCAATCAGTTGCCGCCAACCAATGTGTGGTTTTTAAAGTCACATGTTATTATTAACCCTTTAATGGTCAAATTTGGTCAAGAAAATTTAAATAGCTTCCTATTTGAATGTCCACTTGCAGGCCAAGAGAATAAAAATTTTGAATATTTATCACTGGAATGACTGGCTCGGTTATTGAGCCAGTCATTCCAGTGGTAAATTTTCAAAAATAGTGTTCTCATGGCCTGTAAATGGACATTCTACAAGACCCTAACAGAGGCCGGCTTTGGCCGGCTTGAACATTAAAGGGTTAAATTGAATTTGCAAATAATAAATGATATTGATATTGGAATATTTAAACATCAAATTTAACAATTGTGAAATAATTTGAGAAAATCTTATTGTTATCTGATTTATTGAATTATTTGACTACTGTGCTTTTATATATTGATTGCTTAATGTGACCAGTCTTGTTAATAACATGTCTGAGAAAAGTTGAGTGAAGTTTATAATTTTATAAATCTGACTAAAGTGTCTTAATTAATTTTAAACAGTAGTTCATAGACACAGCTTTTAAATTATCTATACAGTAGTCCAGCTCAGAAATAACTTAAAATATTTCCAAAACAAAATACAAAGGTAGTGTTTGTTGAATATTTTGAACATAATTTGGTTAATCAAATTAAGTCCAAAATATTCAACAGAAGAACGTTTCTTACACTTTGTTGTTAAAAATTGTTTATGTTCTTGTTTAGGAAACGTTTTAACTTATTTATGAGGTTACTGTAGGTCACTGATAGCATGTATAGTCAAGTGTATGTATATCTTAAACGACCACCTCATGGAGTAGCATAGACAAGTGGTCACTAAAGATATTTTCCCTTTTTATACAGGTGGGTTGTCATTTGGAAATGATGCCCATTTCATAATCGTAAAATCACTGGATCTTAATAATGTATATGACATCTAAGGCCTAACTAATTACCCTAACCCCGTAAGGTGAAGAGAGTATTGTCATCAAGTCTCTGCATACCTGCCTACCCACCTGCCTGCCTGCTTACCTGCCTGCCTGCGCGAGGGAGTCTGCAATCTCTGATTGCTCTTCTTGTACATTCATTTGTCGAGTGATATAAATGAAAGCCTGGCACTTAAATTATTCTGAAAAGAATTTGTTAAAGTTAAAGCAGCAGTAACTGCCAATCAAATTGCTTGAAATATCTTAAGAAAGTGCTTCTACATTAAAAGTGCTGCCGATTATTTTGAGAAAATAGTTTTGAAAGTTGTCACAGTATTGAATTTCAATCAAATCCGTATCAACACATTAGCTAATGACACTGTTATGGTCTGCTGATTGATTTGAAGGAAAGGTGTTTGCTTCTATAGCCAGAAACAATTTTTAGTCATCTTGTTATAAAAATATTTAGCCTAGCTCATTTCACCTCTACAATTGGAAATACACAATTAGAAATGACTTACTATAGCCATGCTCTTGCTGGATGCACTATTGAGGTAACTCTTCTCACAATGCAGGCCAACAATACAGTGACTATCATTAGTTTTACAGGAATGGTTTTATATCCAGCATTGCACAACAGTGAGAACAATAAAGTCCCAAATAATGTTGGTTCCAAATATCAAACTTCTTTCTTATTTCCGAAAATGTTGGTTCCCATTCTAGGATGATTCATAATAAAGAAATTTTAGTTACCTCTCCGGGATGTAGAACCATCTGTTAGTGCTGAAGAAGTGACGGAGATGGTCATGAAAGCTACACTCAATCAATTTCTACATCCTGGAGAGGTAACTAATATTTCTTTATTATTATTCTTCCATGTTAGCTCATGAAGTGTAAAACATGTGATGTTGTGGTTTTGCGCTCTGGCAGACCAACATCTCAGACGTCAACAAATGCCCCTTACTACGTTTCTCCCACTAGCTGGAGTGGTTCACCAGGGTGTGGCCTCAAATATCAAACTAAAAATATGGCTTCTATAAAGATGGTCATCACAGTATTTGTAAAAAATATTTCCGGGCCTTTTTGCATCAGGATAACTTTAATTAACTTTATGAATAATTACCTATCTTTGATGATGTCTATTTCATCACCTGTCATCTTCGATGTCTATTCTATCGATGGAGGAATCCAGTTCTAGTTATTCCCCGCCCATGTTGAGCTAAGCTCTGCCAACGCTTTGTCCATGTTGGGATTGATCGATCCCTATGCACCCTGAATCTCAATTTCCAGAAACTATACAGGTAAGCTGTTGAAGATTTTGAAACTAATTTAAATGGGTGCTGTTGCTACCTATGGCGCCCAGTTAAATTAGTTTTCAAAATATTCTACAGAATGTTTGTTAAATAGTAAAGACATTCAATTCGTACAACTTGTCAGACTATCTAGCATTTAAGACGGACTACCTCACATCATTCATGACGTATTTGATTATGACATCAGTCTACATGTGACATAGTTGATTATAATGTCGACTGAGAAACTGGATTCATCAATAATCATGTCCACTTTCTATGTTAATTTCTGACTCCATCCCAGTATATGCTGTTAACGAGTTTTCTTTAAATGAACACCTACAATAACCATTTGTTAATTTCATCTCAATTTCTGTGTGATATAAATCACTCTATGAGAAAGAAACGCACCGATTCATTCCAATTTGGAATTCTACCAATATGCATTTTGATGCATTAATTTTCTGCAGAAACAATTTATAGCTTTTCAGGTTTCTTTCACGAATCGCTCAATTTTAGTAATGAGCATTTTCTAAATAGCTGCTGGAATTAAACTTGGTACTTTTCCAATAAACGTGAACCAAACTTATCCTGTGGGTCCCAAAAGAGATATACTAATACAAGGTATATGTCTTAGTTAAAATGTTGTTGAATATTTTTAAAGCAATTTGGCGCATGGCAGCAACAACATTCAGTCAAGTTGTTTTCATGTTCAACAACCTTCATTTTATTCCATTGAGCAATTTGTGTGTTTTCATGGTGGTGTTAATTTGCCAACTGCAATCTCTTTCCCTGCCCCATGCTAATTTAATTACCCCTTTCATTTAATTACTATAAGCATGTTGCTTTTCATAGACCAATTCATTCTAGCTTGCATAAAAAGCTTGTAAGACACAAGACAAACTCAATGTCTGCCACAGCAAACACTTACACACCATCACTGGACACTGATGGCCAGACAGCATAATTTACATAATGCACTATACAAGGTGTGTAATACGTCACCGCTGTCTGTAAAAGTCGCCCAGCAAAGATGGTCCATGTTTGGCCATGTGCTAAGGATACTAGAAGAGACACCTGCACAGAGAGCCTTGGAATTCGCCCTACTCGGAGCCAGCCAGGAGCGAATATCATTGTATAAATCTGCTAAGCGTGCTACGAGGTGTTCGCAAGAAAACAGGACTCGGTACACTCAAGTCAAGAATGGACCTGAGGAAGCTAAGGATTTCGGCTGAGGAGAAAACACAGTGGTCAAAAGTGAAGAAGGAGTGATTGCAGCTGTAGAATGTTTCGATTACTGCAACCGCAGAATACAGTAATCATACATACATAAAAATGGTCAGTTTTCTGTTTCAATAGTGTTTATTTTCTACCTGTGGTGCGTTTCTGCAACTGACTGCATCAATGATTCACTGACAATGGCTCCCGTTTCCTGCATGAATTTTGGTGTTTTGGAGGTAAAAGATTTACTGATGCATTTCGTGGAACCTAAACTGAGTTTGGGTCAGTGTTCATGATTACCTATGGTTACTGGTTCATTAGTTTCAAGATGGCAGCGCTCAGCTAAATTTTGCATGTTATTTGAACGACGAAATCTTGTCAATGCTTTAGTGGATGCAGTCGTCAGCAATTTAAACTATAAATCGAAATACAATCAAATTATTTTCTAAAGTTAACGCAATTTAGAATGCTTGTCGGTTCAGAATATTGCCATTAAATCACGATCACAAAATGTCGCCATAACTCATAAATACCTCTAGTACATACCAATTCTGTGATACAAACCAAGTAAAAAAATCCATTGACCTTGCCAGTCATGAAAACAGGCTCTGACAGCACATTTACGGGCAGTTTTGTCATCGGATAAATTCCTTGAAAAAATTCAGATTTTCTTGAACAAATTTGGTCGCTTAGGCTTAATGATCTATGTGTGACAAATATGACGATATATTTATTTGGGTTTGTATTGGGAAGGGGTGAATGCTAAATGTGGTGGGTGCCACTTATTTGGTGATTGCCTGCCCCCTTACTGTTTGAATTTTTATCATCTATATATACCAGTTTTGAATCAATTATAGAATGCGGCTATCTCGCACAATTGAGCAGGTATGTGGCTACACAGATGCGGCTAACATGCGGCAAATGCAGGAACATGCAACAAAATGTGGCTAACTGCCGCTATATGTGCAACACACATGCGTACTGCATTAGCTGCATCCAGGACCAAATATAGCACTGTTACCCGCATTGGGAACAGATAAAAGCAAGCCACAACTGGCCTTTGGCATCTAGACTCTTCTCAAACAGCAGAAAGTGTCAGGCAAATATAATAGCTACGCTTCGAGTTGTTGAAGATGTCAAATTATGGATCTGTGGCTTGCTTATTCTAATGATTGCTTTATACATGACAGCAAAGGTTGCCCACATTTTCATTTTCAGCCAGTAAAACTGCCAGTAATGATAATTGTCAAACCTCTCATCTAACTAATATACTCTCTATCTATGATTCTGAGTGATAGGTTTACAAACTATCCCTCATGTTTAGCCAAATAATCGTGTATGTTTTGCTGATTAATTTCAGACACAGTTGGTCAGCAATTTAAGTTGAGTGAATACAAGTGATTTTCATGTCAAATGTTAACCATTCCGTTCTGAAATTTCTTGTCCACTCCACTAACAAAGATTTGCTGGTTATTTTGAAAATAGGTTGACGGAAAGTTATTGCTGCCTCCGGCAGAAATAACTTTCAGTTAAATTATTTTCAAAATAAGCAGTCAGAGATTGACTTCACCTAATAGTAAATATTATTCTGGCATTCGGTGTTAAATGTAATGATTCTGTTGATGAGGTTTACATTATAAATGATTGATGGTATTTTTTCAGAGATTTCTCCATTTCCAATTACAATTATACCCCTCTTCTCCTTGCATGTTCTCGGTGATATTCACTATATCATGATGATAGTTGAAATTATGCGGATTATTTAGAAATGAATTGACTGAAAGTTGGTGCTGCCATAAACAGCAACAACTTTCAGTCAAATTACTTTGCAAAATTCAAATATCTTTTCTTGAAAATTCATTAAAAAATGTGATAATTTTATAATCTTTTATTCAGATTAATATTTTCTAAATGACAAAATCATATTACCATTAGATTTTAACCATTATTGGTCACATGTACCAAGAGGGATGTGATGTTTACCCAAAGAAGTAACCATCTGGCTCCTAAGCTTTTGCAGAAGACATATTCCAGAGGTTATATATCAGGACATGCTGCATATTTTGAAAACAATTTGATGGAAAGTTGCTACCAACAACTTTCAGTCAATTTGTTTTCAAAATATGCAGCAAGTCGAGAGGTTTTGCTCATTGAAAGTATTGTCTGGTGGCTTGCAGCAATCGATTGCTTATTGTTTGTCATAGCAAATCCCTGCAGAAAATTTGAAACCAGTCTAATGGTGTTTTTTTAAGGAAAAAAAGTCTGGACTGGTAAGATGGTTTTGAAAGGAAAGATTTTATGCAAGAAATGTTGACAGAGCCAGGTGTAATTAGAAATTATAACTCATATCAGCCAAACACGGCTTCTGCAGTGGTCTTGAAAAATGTTCATTTGCAGACGAAGAGAAGAATATTCTTTTTAATTTACCACTGGAATGACTGGCTCGATTATCGAGCCAGTCATTCCAATTGGTAAATTAAAAAAAAATTGTCTTCGTCTGCAAATGGACATTTTTAAAGAAAATGTTGAAATTTTCTTGAGCAAATTTAAGAGATAAAGGTTTAAGGTTTAATTGGCACTACTTTTTCTTTGCTATGCTTCTCAAACCATATATTAAAATATAAATTATAGCCTATGATATATATATATATACCTCCACCATTACATGCTAACCTTGCACTGTATCACGCTCTTCAAACCCCTAAAAATGTCCAATATTTCATTTTGAATGTTTTCCAAAAAAGTATTAAGCCGTTCAAACCTGGATCATTTGACTCGTGTAAGTGCGTACTTGTTCAAAGAGATGGCTTTCGTAGATTTGTTGTAGCAAATTATTCATGTCTGCTGTAGTGATGAGCTGAATTTCTTAACCCTTTGATAGTGAAAGCGAATATATTATTAATCCTTCCACCGATGAATTCCCCATATCTCATTTTCAATGCTACCTACCATACAGGGAAATACTTGAATATTTTGAAATTCATTTTACTGGAAGCCGTTGCTACCTTAGGCATCAAGTCTACCAGTCAAATTAATTTCAAAATATTTGACAAAAAAGTTTTGTAGTGTAATGAATATACTCTTTCAGGGATTTGTCAGTGGAAGGGTTAACCATATAGCAATAGTCAGCTGGTTTATACGCTGGTCTTGAGAAAGGTCCATTTGCATGCCAAGAGAATACTTTATGAGTATCTAAAAATAAACCACTAGAATGATTGGGTCAATAAACCAACCAGCCATTCCAGTGTTCAATTTTCAAAAAAATAATCTCTTGGCCTGCAAATGGACCGTAATTAAGCAGAAATTTTGAGATTCTTGAACAATCTTAACTATTAACCCTTTCATGGCGAAGATGTCTAAAACTGGCCTCTGCAGCGATCTTGAGTAATGTCCACTTGCAGGCCAAGAGAAGACTATTTTTAGAAATTTACCACTGGAATGACCTGTTCGATAACCGAGCCAGTTATTACATTGGTAAATTAAAAAAAATAACCTTCTTAGTCCCTCAAAATGGACATTTTCTGCCAGAAATTTATATTTTCTTGAACAAATTTGAGTGTTAAATGGCAGTTAAAGATTTAACTTCAAAATGTTCCAAGTTTTCAGTACTTGAGAGCTGGATGTGAATGTTCCGTCTTGACATAAATTCTCTGCACTGTGATAGACCTCCAAACAAGAAAGTTGTGATGTGTTTGCACGTGTACGCTCCTGAATGTCATAGTTGAGGTGACCTCCCTGACAGAAACAACATTTATATTTTACCTGGCATTCCCTCCCCCCCCCCTCCTCCCCCTCTATACCCTCAGTCTCAGAAAATGAAATATGTCTTCTCCAAGCAAAATCGTAATTTACAACATGAGATAGTTTTCCTTTAAGAGTTTTTCGTAATTACCTGGAATAAATCATTTTATGTTTTTTCCTGTTAATTCTATCTTTAAAATTTACGCACTAACTAACTGGTGTTCATTTAGAAAATGTTAAAAGCTGTTGTTACCGTAACACCTTTCAGCAATACATATTCAAAATAAACATCAGTTCTTTCTTATTCTACAAAGTGTTAATGATTTATTGCTTGAGTTCGGTAAAGAAAGTTTTAATGTTCTGCGAGAAAATGTCCATTTGCAGACCAATCGAAAACAATTTTTGAAAATTTAAAATTAATGTTATCGAACCAGTCATTGCAGTGGTAAAATTGTTTAAAATTGTATTCTCTTGACCTGCAAATGGACATTTCTCAAGACCAATGCAGAATTACGCAGTTATTGCAGATGAGTGTTAACCCATTAAAACTCATATCAGCTAAAAACAGCTTCTACAGTGGTCTGAAGAAATGTCAATTTGCAGACTAAGAGAAGACTATTTTTGAAATATTCCCACTAATGACTGGCTCGATAACCGAGCCAGTCATTTGAGTATGAAATTTTCAAAAATACTCTCCTCTTGATCAGCAAATTTACCTTTTCTTTGAGAAAATTGAAACTTTCTTGAATAAATTTGAGTGTTAAATGGTTAGGATAGTTATACTTACATTGACTAAACTAAATCATTAACTGTTTGCCTGCTGAATTTCTGCAGACTGTTTTCCATAGAGCTTAACTATGGATATGCTGAATATTTTGAAAACAATTTGACTGAAAGCTGTTGGTGGCTAAGCCATCAACAACTTTCAGTCAAATTATTTTCAAAATATTCAGCAGGTCCAGTGTTATATCACATTGAAATTATTGTCTGGTGGCTTGCAATAGTTAGACAATTAAAGATAAATATATTCTGGCATACTGGAGATTCTTGAGAAGTTCTGAAGTGCTTCATGATTTGGCAGTGGATGGTGATTATAGTGCAAATGCACTCAAAGTTAACTATTAATCTCTCATTTCAAATAAAGATGATCTGAGTCAACAATGAAACTAATTCCCTTAGCAGCTTTAAATGTCGAATTTGCTCAAAAAAATTATAATTTTCTCAAAAAAGATCCATTTACAGAACAAGAAAAAACTATTTTTGAAAATTTAACAGTGGATAGACTAATCTCATAAATCGAGCCAGTCATTCCATGGGTGTTGGAATGGATTGATCCCTGAACTCCGACTATCAATTTCCAGGTAAGCTGTTGAATATTTTGAAACTAATTTGACTGGATGCTGTGGCTGTCTATAGCAGCAACAGCGCTCAGTCAAATTAGTTTCAAAATATTCAACACCATCTTTATTAAATAGTAAAAACATACAATTCATACAACAATGCTTAGTCCATCACCAATTATACATTCTTGACGAACTTATCTACGGCATTCATGACGTCAGAATCAATGACGTCATCCTACGTCCTGATTATGATGTCATGACGCCAGATGGTGGATGGATAAACTGGAAAGCTCCATTGACAAACATTTCTCAAGACCATTTCAGAAGCCATTTTTGACCCACTGAAATGGTCTTGGTTAAACTTGGGCGACTGATTATCCCTTGAGATTCTAAAAAACTGTATTTATTTTGAGGTTAAGAGGTCAAAGTTTAAGGTTGACTAACGGGGATGAGATGGCGTGACATGGAAGTCTCTGGAATGCTTGTTGCCATCACAGCTTAAGAGAGTATTGCAATGGACCTCTGGAATCCAGTCCCTCTGAGTCATATGATGTCATAATCAACAACATCACATGTAAGCTGATGTCATAATCAATTACGTCATGAATAATGTGATTTAGTTCATCATAAACTCTGTAGGAGTCTTAGTAGTCTGTCAAGTTGTATGAATTGTATGGCTTTAGTATTTAATAAACGATGTTGAATATTTTGAAACTAATTTGACAGGCTAATAGGCAGCAACATCGGCCAGTCAGATTAATTTCAAAGTTTTCAGCAGCTTGCGTGCATAGTTTCCAGTTATTGCGATTCAGGGGAGCACAGATCGATTGATCCTAGCACGAGAAAAGCGTGGGTGGAGCTTGGCTAAATATTCGGCGGGGCATAACTAAAACTGGATTGCTCCTTTGAGTGCTGTCTGTGGTTGTTTGTCTGTCTCGGAATGTTTCTCATAATCTACCGATCTGATTTGACTCAAATTTTAATTAGCACAAGAATGGGTGTTTTAGGAGAATAGAATACCTAAACTTTTATGTTGATTTCTGTGAAAAATATGTTAAACATCCGAAAGCATTAAATACTGGAAGTGCAAATGGTCTGCAGTGTCTGATTGCATTTGTTATTTCTGCACTCAATTGCATCTTTGTCCAGTATCATATCGCGATCTTCGCATCCCATAATTCATCATCATTCATATCGCCTCAGGTATGTAGCTTCAGATTTACTTAGAGACACACCTAGAATGCATACCTGCAAACCATTTCATCCAGTATGCCAGAAATAAAATTCATGACACAAAAAAGCCTGATAATCGCTATGAAAACTATTTGATTGGAAGTCTGGCATCAATGACATTCTTCCAGTCAAATTATTTTCAAAATATTCAATGGCTTTTACATGCGTACATGTATATTTTGGTTGAAACTTTTAATAATAGTTTAGGAGTAAATTACGTGGTTGTTATCGGTGATGCTAAGTCTGGCAGTATCATAGATTCTGGTTAATTTCGGATTTAGATAATATTTTATCTATCAAGAATAAAGCCACTAAAAATAAAATGTGTATAACAGATCTGCTAATTACGTAACCATTTAACCTCAAATTTATTCAAGAAAATTTCAATTTTCTCATAGAAAATGTCGATTTGCAGACCAAGAGAAGATTATTTTTGAAATTTTACCACTGGTGTGACTGACTCGGTTATCGAGCCAATCATTCCAGTGCTAAATTTTCAAAAATAGTCTTCTCTTGATCTGCAAATGTACATTTCTCAAGACCACTATAAAAGGCTTTTTTGGCGGATATGAGTGTTAAAGGGTTACACTGTATCAATATTTACGCTAATCTTGGAATTTGTTATTTTCGTCGATCATGCTCTTGAATGAAGTACTTACATCTATATCCCTCCAACTGACTCGCACAGCATATTTCGTTCTGAATAATTTAGGTGGTAAATTATTTGAAAATAATTTGACTGGAAAATATTAACCCCTCCACCCCTGGAATCCTGGAATCCTGGCATCTCAGGTCACATGCGATCATAAAGATAAGCGTCTGAATATTCTGAAAATAATTTAACTGGAAATTGTATATATATGAATATTTTGAAATAAGCATCCTTCCTTCAACTTTGTTTCAAAATACCGATATTTTGGTATTTTTAGTTGCGGCACTCAAACAAGCATAAGTATGTTTGTTGGTCGGTTGGTTGCTCTGTTATGTCAGTCAAATTTTTAGCATTTCTGACAAATCCGACAAAATCGCAGCTAGATGGAGTGTTCGCACTTGTTTATCTGGTGTTAAGAACTTTTCATATCTGGTCTGTCGATTTCAAAGACATAGATGTTAATGCTATGACTTCCATTCCATTTCATGTATGCTGGAATGAGAATCTTCCTCCTTTTATCTGATTTCTTCCTTTTCAACAAAATTAAAAAAAATGAAAAGTTGCCGGTTCAGTCTGAAAGGGCCATACTGGTTTTTGTAGGGTAGTCAATATTAGTCATTTTACGTTGGTTTTCTCTAGTTTTCCATTGTCACGCCTGTGTATGGTCACTAACTAGTGTTCAATTTGGTAACTGTTGCTCTAAGCAGTGGATGTCTCCTGATGTCTAAGACATTCAAAGTGCTTAGATCACCTGGCCTGAAGAGCCAATTGAGCTTATGCCATGGTGGCCATCTGTCATCCATCCATCAGTCCATCGGTCCGTCCATCCATCCATCCGTCCATCTGTCAAATCACATCTCCTTATGGTTTGACTGATTTCAAGCAAATTTAGCTGGAGGGTTCGTATGGTTGTAGGCTCCAGAGCGTCTATTCAGATATTTAATTTATTAATTTTTTAGAGGAAAATCATAGATTTTATGAAAAATTTACCGGAAATTCTCAAAACACATCTCCTCCTCAACCAAGTTTGCCTAGAAAGACCCTATCATGGCAGGCTCTCGTTTCATTAATGAATATCATATTAATGGCGAAGAAACTATATTTGAAAAATATACCCCTGGAACGACTGGCTTGTTTATCGCGCCATCATTCCAATGGTAAAATTCCAAAAGTAGCATCTTCTTGGCCTTTAAATATACATTTATCAAGATCATTTCAAAGACGGGCTTTAGGCGACTTGATCATTAAACGGTTAAAATATCGCTTGATGTCTGTAAAAGTCTTTACCTTTCAATCTATGCCATCTAGTGCTAATAGCTGGCGGGTACATGAGGCTGCTACTGTAACAGTGGTTTATGGCAACTTTCAGTCAAATTGTTTTCAAAGTATTTGGCAGGTCCATAGTTATTGTCCATTGAAATTTTTGGTCGGTGACTTGCACACAAGTTCTGAAAATTATACAGGTATGCTAAATATGCTGTAGTGTGTACTAGCTCTCCATTAATGCCTGGAAAAGTATGCCTGCTATTACATAATCATTATGTAATAGCAGGCATGCTTTGCCAGGCAGGTTAGTACCTACTACTGTGAGAAATATTCACTGAATACTAAAATTGACATTAAACTGTGTGCATTTCAGAGATGTTCCTGAAATATTCATCTACAAGAAGGATATTGAATCTTGGTGTACATGTGATGTGGGCATGAACTGAATGTGCATCTTTGTTTGAACGAGTAGATGTGTTGTGTGCGCACGCGTGCGCGCGCGTGCGCGCGCGCATGCGTGCATGTGTGTGATGAAATACATGATCTGTTCATCAGAGAGCAATCGTATATTGCAAACACTCGCATTCGTCACATCGAAAAAAGTTTAGATTTTCCAGATTTTTTCACATTATCCAGATTGTTTCACATTTTCTGAATTTCTCTCCGGTTTTTTCGGATCACGCACAACATTGTGGAATTCCTACATTAAAATTTGAGCCATATTAGACCAGTAGTTTCTGAGGTATCCACATATCCAGGAATTGATCTGAGCCTGATCACAGACAAGGTCTGGATTAAACCTCTTGCACAGCAAGTTTCTTCGTTGCATTAAAGGGAAATTCCAGTGAAAATCGGGAATAAGTCAACTAAAAATATACTGTTATCCCAAATAATTGCTGCAAGAAAATATAAAATATACTGTTCCATTGCCGAGAAATAATAAAATGAATATGGCCAAAACAGTTGAAAGGCGCATCCATTTTCTCACAACGAGAGTGAGAAACTACGAGATTATGACATCAGCTACACACCAGCAAAATATCGGCAGCACTTTAGATTTACCTGTTTATTTCGTGTTATGAGGGCCGAATATTAATTAACCCAATCAAAAAATCTCCTTATTGAATGTCCATTTGCACTACTACTATTTTTGAAAATTTACCACTGGAATGGCTGGTCATTCTAGTGGTAAATTTTCAAAAAATAGTCTTCTCTTGGCCTGCAAACAGACAAACCCAACTTGACGATTGCAGGGGCCAGTTCTGGCATGAGATGGTTAATTCGCAACATGTCCGCATATCAAGCATGGGCTTGCGGTAATAGAAACATTCATGGAAATGATACAGCAATAAGCACTTTAATGCTTTCACACTATTGAAATCCAGCGCTATTAATCATTTACAACGTTTACTCTCAATTTTAAATAACCACGCAGAGTGTTGAATATTCTGAATTAAATATGCCTGGAATTATGTTGCAGTAGCTACCAAACAAATTACTTTCACACAACATTCAGGGTAAATTTTACACTTTTTGCTTTTCTGGCCTTGAAAGAGTTAACTAATTGATCCCAATTTTAAAATGTTGATCAATACTTACTGCCTGTTGAATATTTTGAAACTGGAATTTGATTTGAAGCAGAAGTTGCAATAGGCAGCAACAGCTTTCAGAGAAATTACTTTCAAAATTTATTCAACTAACATATTTTTTACGAATTTGTTGTAACTTGTTGATTGCAAACATGTTCCTGGCATAGATCTTTAATGTTTTTTAAATAGAATATGCAAATTTTTTACAATTTAGTGCTGCAATTGCTGGCTTGATCATCTGGACACTAATTGCATTTTAATTTCCTCCAAACACTGGCAAAGTGTCAGTTGTTTAGCTAGTACGCTAATTATCCAGAAGTAAATGCTGTAACATGAGCTACAAGATTTACCTCCCCTGGTTACGACTATCCTAGATTGCGTAAAAAGAGTAGATGTGTCGGTGACGTCAGCCGCTTGGTCAAAATGGCGCCTATCTACTGGTTACGTTAGCCATTTAAATTGTGGATATCTTTTTTATTTGTTGGCATAAAATTGTGCGCTTGGTCTCAAATCAATGCGGAGAATTAGTACTTTGCGCCAGATACGGAAAATTTCCCAGTGGAATATCCCTTTAAAGTTGGCACCAACTCAGATCAGTAGATTTTGAGATACAGCGCATGACGGTACAGCCAGGCAGTCAGGCAGGATTGCAGGCAGCCAGGCCTGATCGCAATACCTCTTCTCCTTACCGGGTGATGGTAATTACTAGATCACATGACATGAGTAGGTGAAGGTCATTTGGCAGGTCATGTTAATAAGCACCCAGAAATCACATTATTATTACCCTCGTCCTTAACCATTTAACACTTATATCAGCAAAAAACAGCTTCTGCAGTGGTCTTGGGAAATGTGCATTTGCAGACCAAGAGAAGACTACTTTTGAAAATTTATCGCTGGAATGACTGGCTCGGTTACCGAGCCAGTCATTCCAGTGGTATATTTTCAAAAATAGTCTTATCTTGGTCTGCAAATGGACATTTTGTATGAGGAAAGTGAAATTTTCTTGAACATATTCCAGTGTTAAAGGGATGAGGAAAGAGGGTACTGTGATCAGGTTTAATTGTGTGTGTGTGTGTGTGTGCGTGTGTGCGTGTGTGCGTGCATGCGTGCGTGTCTAAAAAATTTGGGCACGATCAGGTATGTATATAGCATTGCTGGCTAGCCTCTGTGATTAAATTGTTTGTGCTCAATAATGTGGTCATCTTAGACAGGTTTTTGCTTACTCAATCTATTTGATACTAAACTTGTTTATTGAAAACTATTTATATCTATACAGCTACCTTTTATACCCATCTCTTTAGTTACCTCACTGAGAATTGTGTCAGTTTACTAAGGTGTTCATGTGTAAACGAAATATTTTTTATTGAAAGTTTTTTTTGCGCAATTTCACAATCAATTAGTGAACCAGGCTTAGGTATTAATGTCGCATTGATACTAACCATGGAATGTTAATGCGCGAACCTTACTTAGCAGCCAATGAGCAAATAACGGGCTAATGATTGAATAAAGCAATCCTGTTAGAATCAGATATTTTCTCCCACAAAGCAAACATTGGTCTCCATTAAAAGTGTGTGTACATATAAACATATTGTGTGTTATCACATGATGAACTCAGCAGTATGAGCTAAAGACAGTTTATTAAAGGTGAAACTGCTGCGAGCCACCAAACAATAATTTCAATGATCAAAATCTCTTGACTTGCAGAATATTTTGAAAACAATTTGACTGAAAGTTGTTGGTGGCTTAGCCACCAACAACTTTCAGTCAAATTGTTTTCAAAATATTTAGCAGGTCCAGAGATATAGCCCCTGAAATATGTTGTTTGCAGTCAGACGGTTAAAGGTGGAGCTACAAATTGTTAATGAGCAAATAATTACCTGTATAATCCTAAATTGCCAGGAATGAATAGGTCAGATTCAGATCTGTCACTCAAGTATATTGTGTCATAATCAGTTAGGTCTCATGTAGGCTGCCATCACAATGAAAATGCATAATGAATGGTGTATCTATCACCATCATGAACACTCTTCTCTTCTCCTGCAATTCAATATTTTTCAGACCGCTGTAGAATGGAGAGTAAAGGTGTTAAGCACAATATGGCTGGCTACAAACGAAAGATGACTTAAAATAGCATAAAATCATATAACGTCTTTGAGGGGAATTATTATAAACGGAATATAAATGGTAACATGGTATCAGAATTAAGTAGGGCATGTTAAAATATGCTCAGATTAGTATTATACGATGTTTTAATGTTCAGGCCTGCCAGAACCAGCCTATGCGCCTCATGCTAATGACCGCCCACCCACATAGCTCAGCCTTACTCGATACTGGAGCGGGAAGGGGAGGCCCGTAAAATAGGATGAGGGCCTGTCCAGTGGTTTTGTGAAATGTCCATCAAGTATGCCAAGAGAAGACAATTTTTATGAATTTACCACTGAAACGCCTAGCTTGATAACCAAGCCTGATCCATTGCAGTGGTAAACTATCAAGATTATATTTGTTCTTGGCCTGCAATTCACCTTTCCAGAGTACCCACCCATCACATGACATCATAATGAACTGCGTGGTGTGTAAAATGACATCATAATGAATGACGTCGATAAGTACGTCACGAAAGCATATTTGATGACGGTCTATGGGCTGTTGTACAAATTGTTTGCTTTTACTATTTAATAAATATTCTGTTGAATATTTTGAAACTAATTTGACTGGGCGCTGTTGCTGCCTATGGCAGCAACAGCGCCCAGTCTAATTAGTTACAAAATATTCAACAGGTTCCCTGTATAGTTTTCAGGAAATTGATAGTTAGGGCATTCGGGGATCGATCAATCCAAACACGGCGAGGTGTGGGTGGAACTTAGCTAGTGATGGGCGGGGCATAGCTAAAAATGGAAAGGTCCATTGGACATTCATCAAGACCACTGGACAGTGGCTTCGGAATGAAATATTGGTTGAGGGTGGGAGTGGGGTACATATTGGGAGAGGCCCGAGAGAGGGGGGGTGTCTCTCCCGCGAATGTGGTGTGGTGTCCGGGCTGTCTCCGGGAAAATTTTTAATCTGGATGCTCTCAGTTGGCATCTCCTGCATTTCTTGAGGTGAATATGAACTAAATACAGATGTCATTTTGTAGACCAAGAGAAGACTATTTTTGCGGATATACAACTCGAATGACTCCCCCCCCCCCCCCCCCCCCCCCGGGCTTCTGTTGCCTATGCCACTGCAGAGTCCCTGTTTGGCCAGCCTCGTCATGAAGGAGTTAAAAACTTTAAAAGATATGTTAACTCTACATCTTTCTCATCTGACCCTGTCACAAATATGAGCATGATGATTTTAAATGAGTTTTCATGAGTTTATGACCCTGTCTGTGTGAGGACCCAGACATCATTTGCCACCATAAGTAGTTTAACAAGTCAGGTGTGAAGTGACACACTATGGGCTAATGACTAATGCCACTATACACCACATATAGGGGACAGTCAGTGGCGTTATTAACTTTGTTTGTACTCTTAAAAAGTTGGAGTTTGTGGGAATTATAAACTTGAAACTTTTTCAATATTTAGAAAACATTTTGCTTGAAAATTTGCAAATCATCAGTCAAATTGTTTTCAAAGTAGTCAAGAAAATCTTGCAATAGCATCTACAATACAATTACATGTGTCATGAATGCGCATGATAATTTATCGAAATGCATTAAATTTAGCATATTAAACTTTTCTTAATATGTGAATATTTGCCTAATTTATTGAATGCAATATTCTTTCCATTTCACACACAGGGTTTGTTCATAGAAACAGATAAATTATTTTGTAGTATTGTCAGATATATTTATTTATGTATATATATATATACATGTATTTAATTGCTGGCGGATATGTTGGAAGCACCATTATTCATAGTTTAGATAGTGTACTACGTGAATAGGCATCATGTAATGCTTTTGTAGGAGAATTAAGCCTGCCAGGTAGGCCAGCTGTCCTTTAACCCCTTCACTGACAAATCCCTGAAATATTCAATAACTAGGCTTGCATGATTATGTGATTAAATAGGGAATCGCGATTTTTTTTTCTACATCGTGAATTTATATGATTAAAAATTAAATAATCAAATAATTGTGAATAATTTTTACTGCGTAAATCTTTCAAAATATACCTTTTAATTACTCTTTAATGCGATAGGTCAAGAAAATTGACATTTTGCTCAGCGAATGGATGTCCATGTGGAGGCTAAGAGAATGCTGTTTTTGAAAATGTATCAATGGAATGACTGATTTCTGTGATACATTTTCAAAAATAGTTTTCTCTTGGACTGAAAATTTACATTTCTAAACACCATTGCACCTTTCGTCATTGCTATGCTTTTATTGTTATGTCTGGATAATTTGTACTCAGGTTGATTAATCGAGTAATCACGATTATTCTAAAATAATCAATTGTGATCCCACAAATCAATTATCGCACAAGCCTATGCATAACTAAGGCCCGATTTATAAGTCAAACTTCTCATGTGCCGTGCCAGCTAAATCTGCCTGAAAATGACAGAGCCTACTATATAAATCAACCAGTCATCATTGGGGCAGCGCTACAGAAAGTTTGACTTATAAAATGGTCCTTATCCGCCTTTGTGATACTGGCCCTGGTGTATATTTTAGAAATAAGTAATAAGGCCTTCGCCCCAGTGTTATTGACACACTGTTGGTGCATATGGGTCGTGTTGCATATATGGGTGGGGAGAGCCGCATGGGAGGGCTATATGTTGTTGTTATGTGGTAGTGACAAATTGTCTCCTCTGTTTAATATTCCTTTGTAACAATAATGTTAATGCGACTTATTCGGAAAAACAAATAAATCATTTTAATAGCAATCCCAAGCCTCCAGGTGAATGATATATACACAGTTTCGCATAGCTCTTGTTTGTGTGTAAAGATGATGAATAATAAGAGATTATAAATTACCTATGACCTGGTGACTCATCCTCTCCCCACCCCACCCCTTCCCCCGTCATTCCTGTACACTTGTATGTTAATTAATCTGGATATTTTGAACCTGACAAAGGGCATTCATTTGGAAGAGTGTTAAAGTTCTGTAAATTCAAGTTCAGCATTTTACCCTCGAGCTTGCCAAAAAATGGCTTTGGTCATGTTCTTGAGAAATGTCCATTTGTAGAGAAAAGGAAGAGTATTTTTGTTAATTTACCCATGGATTGACTGACTCGATAAACATTGCAGTGATGAGGGATCTCTTGGTCAAATGGACATTTCCTATTAAAAATCAATGAAATTATAAAGTTTTAATTTTCTTGAACGAATTTGAGGAGTAAAAGTTTAAGAATAGTACCAAGCAACATTGATGAGTCCTCTTCTCACAAATACCAGACTACCATGACAACCACATCTATTATCCTCCCTTTATAACATAAGACAAACTGTGTAGGTGACCAGTAAACTCCCCTTGGTACACGCTTCAAGCTACATATGAAGAGTAAGCTCCTCTTAGAACAAACGACAAACTGTCTAGGACGAGTAACCTCCCATTAGGACAAACATCAAACTGCCTATGAAAAGTAAGCTCCCCTTAGAACAAACTAATGTATAAGGGTGTATTAGCCTTTTCTTGAACTGCAAATCAACATTTCTCACTACTGTGGCAGAAGCAATTTTTATCAGGCTATATGATTAAATGGCTAAGTGATAGCAGATTTATATTTTGCTTCTATATTATTACCAAACAAACACAGCTACCGTGTTAGTCATTCTATGGCCTCTGTGACATCGTTAACTTTAATAGTTAAGTTTGATCAAGAATATCAAAATATTCGCTTATTGAATGAATGTCCATTTGCAGGCCAAGAGAAGACAATTTAAAAAAAATTACCCCAGGAATGACTGGCTCGGTTATCGAGCCAGTCATTCCAGTGGTAAATTTTCAAGAAATATGCTTGGCCTGCACATGGATATTCTGATAGACCTCTGCATGGGCCTATTTTGTCTGGCTTAGTCATTAGAGGGTTAAAGTTTGTGGTTTAGGGGTCAATTATTGCAAGTCTCTCACTGATTATGGCCTGACACAGGTAATTATCAATATCCAATGTCCTCAACAGGTGCAATCATTTAGTCACAAACTAGGATCAAAAGAATAGAGTACAATGTGATCCACTAGGATCAGGTAACACCAAAACATAATTCAAATGTTGAACCTAGTGAATTTAAAGGTGCATATTTACAGCAAAATGCTCGAAAATAAAATTATTAAAACTGTACGCTTTTAGAGGCTTAAATAGTGTGTACCTCAATGTAATCATGAAACGAAATAAATCTTCATATATGATGATTTCTTTCCGTATGAATTAATACAATTTTTCAGTTGTAAATTTGAATTAGGAACTTGTGTCTAATTCAATTTTGCAGCTTAAAAAATTATATTAATTTATACATAATAAAATCATATGTTAAGATTTATTTACAGCTTCCAGTCAATGTGTCAGTGAAATGGTCAAGGCACAGTCAGAACAGCCCTTTGCAGTTTTCTTGAGAAATGTCCATTTGCAGGCCAAAAGAAGACTATTTTTGAAAATTTATCACTGGAATGACTGGCTCCATAACTGTAACCGAAACCAGTCATTGCAGTGTTAAATTTTCAAAAGAAATCGTCACTTTGCCTGCAAATGGACATTCTCTAATGCAACAATAGAAATTCTCTTGAACAAATTTGAGGGTTAAATGTTTAAGTGAACACCTTCACGAAACACAAAGAAGGGGTCACTAAAAACATGTGGTCATCTTAGTGTTGATCAGTTCCCATAGGAAGAGGTTTTGGGGGCCACAAGAAAGTTGGTTCTTTAAAACTAATGGCTAAATTTGGTCAAGAATATAAAAATATTTGCTTGTTGAATGTCTAGTTGCTGGTGAAGAAAAGACTATTTTTGAAAATTTGTCACTGGAATGACTGGCTCGTTTATTTGTCAAAAATATTCTTCTTTTTGCCCACGAATAGACATTCCTAAAGATTATACCCAGTGATCTGTTTGCTCCAAAAGCCAGGTGGTCACTTTAACAGATTTGAATGTTAGGCTTCCTCACAGTGATAGTCATCTACCTTTCAGAGGGGATAATGGCTGTTAATCATATATGTAGTTAAGAGCGTCTTGGCATGAGACAGGTATCCGATACTCCATAACATATATAATAACTATGACATACAGATTGAAGATTTCTAATGTCTTCTTATTCCTAACTGACTACAATCGCTTACGTCTTCGATAAGGCCTGTATGTGTGGTTGCTGCGACAACCGGTCTTACCGCCGACGAAAGTGATGGATACACGCTCGCCTCGTTAGAAGATGAAAGTAACGATATTTTGTCTGTATCCGGGCCTGACCTGACTACTTTATTTCAGAAGATGAAGATAAGCTACGGTGGTCTTCCGTAGATGTCAGAGTAACTTTATTGAAAACACAAACTCTTGCCTTGTAGTAGAATCACAAGGTGATGCTTTTAATTGCTAGTTTTTAACTATATATTATATTTTCTACAAAAGTGACTTTTACTGTCACAATTACAGTTACAATAGAACTTATTGATTCGATTCAGTTTTCCTACTTGCAACAATTTAAGAACTCGATCCAACGTTTCCCTAACTGACTAGCATTACTCCCAGTCGCTCTAATCTGATATGCTATTCAATTAGTTCTTGCTTTACTGAAAATACATTCAGCAAGAATCTTGTTCGTGGTGCGAGGCGGACCGGACTCTCGATTAAAGTTAAAGTCCACTTTTTATACTTCTCTGGAGCTCTTTACCATGTTCGTTTGGGTTCTTCTTTCCAGAGTTTGATTCGATGCTCATTGATTGTGACGTCATCCTGACTAATCAAACTCCGAATTTCTCTCTTAGGAAAGGAACACCGAACAAGTTAAGGCGGTTTAGTCGACTCATGAGTGTGGAATTCTATCCGATAACCTCCCCCAAACTTGACAGTGATGGATATTGTTTCGACAATCGTTGTTAATCTTTTCTCAATATCTTATTCTGACGGACATCTTCTGTCAACTTTTCGTCTGGTTTTCTAATCTTCTTGGCGCCAGACGCTACCACGTCATCGTCCGGCCCCTTGCTTATTAGGCTTGGGCCTGCATTTTACAAGGGTGCCATGACGTAGTGACCATGTGGCCCATCTGATTCACCAACATCTGGTGTCGTATCTGGTGTCGTGGGTCGCCTCTATAGAAATATCGAAACTCGGTCACATTATCACGGTCCTATGGTAAGTCGGTCGTCGCCACGTTACTACGTCATTTTATGAGTCATTCAGTCCGTGCTACGTACACTCTGTCCATAGCACCCTACCGACGCTCTCGCTTGAATATTTAGAAAACTATTGGTCGTAACTTCTGCTGAATACTATAAAAGGTTATGCCGCGACTGCAGCAATAACTTTCATCTTTCAACCACCGACAGACTCCATCAGCTCACTGCCCTAAGTCTTAGTCTATTCTATTCCAATTTCACTTATTGTTTCAGCTACATTTTCGTGTCAGTTTTGCATCGACTTGATGCACACACTAGATCGCGCTATTACATCCCTGCCCAATCTGTTATCCGTTCCTTAGCTCGCCTGGTATTCAAATATAGTAATCCACTGAGGTCTTAGACTGCAAATATAAGATGTCGCCGGGGTCATGACCCCCCAGAAGACAATCCGATATCTACAAGATGAATGAGATATGATGGCAGTGTGGTCCACAATCTTATTTATAATTGTCTCGCCCCATCCCCCATCCATGATGTCATTGAAGAATTTCAATGAAATGCCTACCTGCCTGCTCGCCCACCCACCCACCCACCCACCCATCTGTCTGCCCGCCCACCCACCCACCTGCCTGCCTGCCTGGCTGTCTGCTTGCATGTCCACCCACATGCCCGCCTGCCCACCCACTTGTTTGCTTGCCTGTCTGCCTGCCTGCTCAACTTGGAATACTTGGATATCCGTCTCCTAAATGGCTTGGCACCTTGGAACCAAATTTAAGTTTTTAGTGTAAGATGGTATTTCCTATAATGGGGATCATTAAGATGCTAGTCTCTATAAGGTGGTTGTTTAAGACAGATCTCGCTCTAACTTAAGTGTGTTTATATCACAAACTTGTTAGTTATTAATTCATTGTTTGCAGACTACATTTTCCATGCGGTTTAACTCGTGACCTGCTGAATATTTTGAAAACAAATTGACTGAAAGTTGTTGGTGGCTAAGCCACCAACAACTTTCAGTCAACTTGTTTTCAAAATATTCACCATGTCCCGAGTTAATGCCCATTGAGTTTAGTGTCTGGTAGCATGCAGCAGTCAGATAGTTGATTACTATAATAATTATAGGTTTTAATTAATTAATAAATTAATTAATAAGCATCTTAATTAAGTAACATACATATGTATTATTTTATTGTCACAATTACTGAAATAATCACTGTGTGTTGAAATGTTTTATTATAGCACGTTTATATCTGGCATGGCGGATGCAGGTTGCTCGCACGCTATAGATAGATATGTGCTGTGTGACCTTTCTGTACTAACTCAATGCTTGGCTTTGTTTCTTTTCTTTCCTTCCATCTGCCCCCCCATCAAATTTCAGAGAGCGAGGTTGACGATTCAGGGAAGCCGCAAATCGTCTTGCTTGACATGAAAGTCAAGGGTAAACATGGATACGATAGATGTTATTGTTGTTGTTGTTGGGTTTTTTTGTCTTTTAACTGTTTGCCTGCTGAATTTCTGCAGACTACATTTTCCATGGGGTCTAACTCTAGATATGCTGAAAATTTTGAAACCAATTTGACTGAAAGTTTTTGGTGGCTAAGCCACCAACAACTTTCAGTCAAATTGTTTTCAACAATATTCAGCAGGTCCAGAGTTATTTCCCATTGAAGGTATTGTGTGGTGGCTTGTAGCAGTCAGACAGTTAACACTTTATAATCAAAGAGAATTTTAAGACAACCGTGTTGGTAAGCGGTTGCTTATTTTGAAACTAACTTAACCCTTTAACCCTTTAAATTTTCTAATTAAATTGAAAGATAAAGTCGTGTTCATTTTACAACAAATTTTGTGGAAGATGTTGCTATCATAGACAGCAACTATGACAGCAACATCGTACACCAAAATTGTGAAAAATGTACACCAGTTTGTTTGGCATTAGCATCTTACAGAAATGCAAACTATTTGCTTATTGAATGTCCATTAGTAAGTCAAGATTAGACTTGTTTGAAAAATAACCACTGGAATGACTGACTCTATTATCGAGTCAGTCGTTCAAATAATTAGTTTGCAAAAAGATTAATCTCGGGGGCTGCAAATTGGTATTCCTCAAGACAACTACGTTGAAGGTCTTATATACTTGGCAAACCTTCAAATGTGACAACTCAATGTGCGTTTAATTTTCAGGAGTAAAATGGTTAATTTGTCGCTTAGTTCTGCTTAGTTAGGGATAAACTGTTGTTGATTTGTAACACACACTTAAAGGTATCTTGTCTTATATGATTATGTTTGTCTGGTCGATGGAGTGTTTTCATTTTGCTTACTTAATTTGGTAATGGTGTTATCATGCACCTGTGTGCATGAGTGCCTACATGCATGCGTACGCGTGTGAGTAAGCGTGCGTGTGAGTGAGTTAGTGAGTGTGCGCATGTGTGTATGCACGTGTGCTTGTGCGTATGCATGGCTGACATTTATCTGCGTACATGTGTGCACGCTTATATGTCTATATGATTCAAACACAATAAAATTAATTTGATTAACCATTTAATGGTCACAGCGGCCAAAACTGGCCTCTGTTATGATCTTGTTAAATGTCCATTTACAGGCCAAGAGAATAGAATTTTTGAAAATTTACTACTGGAATGACTGGCTCGATAACCGAGCCAGTCATCCGGTGATAAATTTTCAAAAATTATATTCACTTGGCCTGTAAATGAACAATCAATAGCCAGATATTTAAATTTTCTTGACCAATTTTGACCATTAAAGGGTTTAATTTATTTTAAATAATTCTGTTGCTTTTAAATTCTTTTTAAATTTTATTTAAGATTTTCTCGCAAGTTAAGTTTCACCTTCCCCTATCCATTATCATTGCTGATATCAATCCATACAATGTTTTACCAATGTTACGTAGTGATTAATCTGTTAATGCTCATGTCAGTCAAAACCAGCCTATGCAGTCATTTTAGAAATGTCTATTTGCAGAACAAGAGTATATTTAAAAATTTTACCACTGGAATGACGGGTTCCATATCTGAGCCAGTTATTCCAGTGGTAAAATTTTGGCCCGCAAGTGGGCATTCACTGAACAAAAACATTCCTTGACAAATCTAATCTATAATAGGGCTAATTCCTCACATTTGTATTGGAAACTATTATGCTATATGCAAGATGTTCTCAGGCTCATTGCAAAGGTCAGGCTTCGGCTGGCTTGATCAATACAAGGTTACAATTTAAATTCTGTGCTCTGAGTTGAAATTCTTAAAGGTACATATTCACACCAAATGCTGCAAAATCAAATTGTTAAAATTACATACTTTTAGAAGCTTAAATTCTGTGCATGAATGCCAGGAAATGAATTAAATTTTAACATATGATGATTTCATGGCGCATAAGTTAAAGGTGCATATTCAGATCAGAAGCTCGAAGATAAATTTGTTTAAATTGTATACATTTAGAAGCTTAAATTGTGTACCTCACTGTAACGAAACAAAATGAATCTTAACATATGATGATTTCATTCCGTGTAAATTAATATAATTTTTAGCTCACCTGGCCGAAATTTGTGATATATGATTAGGGACTAAGGGCCATTAAAATTTGTTCAAGAGAAGGTGATCCATCAAAAAATATGCCCACCGTGGGCCAATCAATATATAGCGTATTTGGCGGCCATATTGGATTTTTTAATTTAATGGACTTTGTGGCCGAAATTGGTCTTATATACGTTTTTTGGTATTCTTATTTCAAATTTGCAATTTTCAAAACTGTCGGATAAGCATTAGCGACAATCTTGGATCATTTTCCCGCCAAAAGCTCCATACTAAAGCAATGGGAAATTTAAAATGTCTTCTCGAGAATTAATGGGCCAAATGTCTATAAAAATCTCCGAAACCATTTGAGGGATCAATTCACACCTCATGAAATATGATCTATGGCAACAGCTGACCCAAGTTTGTTCAAGCGAACTTGATTGACCAAATGGTTCAGCGGCCATCTTGGATGACCTCGTTTTCGCAAAAACAACTTCCCCAGAACGGCTGAAGGGATCAGGCCGAAATTTGTGTTATATGATTAGTCACTAAGGGTTATTAAAGTTTGTAAGAGAAGTAGATCTGTCAAAAAACCTGGCTGCCATGAGCCAGTCAATATATAGCGTGTTTGGCGGACATAATGAATTTTTTTATTTGATGGATTTTGAGGCCAAAATTGGTTTTATATATGTTTTTGCGCATTGTGATTTCAAATTTGCCATTTTTGAGACTATCGGATAAATGTTTTAGCGCATATCTTGGATCATTTACTTGCCAAAATCTCCCATACTAAAGCAATGGGAAATTTAAAATGTGTTATTCTCACATCATCTTGGATTCTTGTCGATTTTTAGAAATGTCTAAAAATCTTCTCCGAAACAGGTTGGGGATCAATTCAAAAAGCATGAAATATCATTTAGGGCAAGAGCTGCACCAAGTTTGTTCAAGGGAACTTGATTGGCGAAATATTTTGGTGGCCATCTTCGATAACCTATTTTTTGCCAAAGCAACTCTAGAACCACAGCGGATTAGGCCGAAATTTTGGAGATATGATTAGGCACCGAATGCCATTAAAGTTTTTTCAAGGGAAAGATCTACGTCAGAAACATTGGCGTAGTGGACCAATCAAAATGTAGCGTGTTTGGCGGCCATATTGGACTTGCAAAAATGTCTACAAACACATTTAATAGGCTACTCCTAAACCACCCACCAACAATTATGACAAACATGCATAATGCTCCAGGAGTGCGACACATGGCCGTTGGGCCGCTTGTTTAACTGTGAAGTTGAAATAGGGGCACTTGCCTCTAATTCAATTTCACAACATAAAAAAAATTATATTAATTTAAACATAATGAAATCATCATAAGTTAAGATTTATTTCATTTCATTACATTTAGCAACACAATCTAAGCCTCTAAAAGTATACAATTTTAACAATTTTATTTCCAAGCATTCTGGTGTAAATATGCACCTTTTAATATAATTTTTTAAGTTGTGAAATTGAAATAGAGACACGAGTCCCTAATTCAATTTCACTACTAAAAAGATTATATTAATTTCTAATGTTAATAAATTACAGTAATCCATTGTCTAAATAAATGTTAATGTAAAGAAGAGGAGGCTGTTTCCTATAAATTACAATATCAGAGTACATGTTGCTATTTTCAAGGGAGATAATTGTTGTATATCCTAGGCTGTTAAAACCAAATTATCTCCCTTATCGCAATTTTATATTATATGGATTATCTCCCTTTGAATAGTTTGAACTTTTCAGCAGCACTAATAACAACAGAATACACCTATGCTAATTGTTTAACTCTTTGCTGCCTAAGCCAGCTCAAACCGGTCTTTGTAGTGGTCTTATGGAATGTCCATTTACAGACCAAGCGAAGACTATTTTTAAAAATTTACCACTGGAATAACTGAGCCAGTCATTCCAGTGATAAATTTTCAAAAATATTCTTTTTTTGGTCTGCAAATTGACATTTTCTAAGAGAAAATGGAAATTTTGTGCCCAAATTTAGTCATTAAAGAATTAAACAATTCATCCGTGAATTCAGTCTCACATCTCAATTTCAACACTCCCTCCCATTCAGGTAAACCAGCAGTTAAATATTTTAAAATAAATTTGATTGGAAGCTTATTAATCAACTCCCAATTAAAATACCTTCAATCGAATACGCCTTAAAGTGCACTGAATTTGTCCTCATCTGCTAACAAGGCTAAGATGTTAATAACATAAAAAGTTATCACTAATGTATATTGGTTGATTAATTGATTGGTGTGGGTTTTAACACCCTCTAAAAATAAAGTTGGCCAGAAATAGCTTCTGCATTGGTCTTGAGAATTGTCCATTTGCAAACCAAGAGGAGACTACTTCTTAATCTTCACCACTGGAATAATGGGTTCGATAACCAAACCAGTCATTCCATGGATAAATGTTACAAAATAATTTCTCTTGGTCTGGACAGTTTCTATGAGAAAAATCTAATTTTCCTGAACAAATTTAAGGATTGTTAAAATATGAAATTGTGGCATGAAAGCAAGCTATTTGCAGGCCAAAGGAATCTATGAAAAAATGTATCATTACAATGACTGGTGCGGTTATCGAGCCAATCATTCCAGTGGTAAATTAGAAAAATAGTCTCGTCCAGGTCTGCAAATGTACATTTTTAAAGACCATTGCAAAAGCCATTTTTGTTCAATTTATTTGTAAACAGTTATGCTTTAGATTACTTTGCTAGCACGTGGTAATTACATATATTTTTGAGCTGTACTCATTTGTATTTATTTAGCATGAAGAATGTTCTATGTAGCGTAGAATGGATGAATCCAATCTGTCGCTCAAGTATAGCATGTCATAATCAATTATGTCACATGCAGGGTTATGTCACAATAATAATTGACAAGAAATACTCCATCCTGAGGCTGGAATAGTACGTCACGTGTACCAATTATGTGTCTGATGAATTTACTATTTAATAAACATTCTGTTGAAAATTTGGAAACTAATTTGACTGGGTGCTGTTGCTGCCATAGGCAGCAATTTCACCCAGTCAGATTAGTTTCAAAATATTCAACAGCTGTATAGTAAGCTTGATAATGGGATTCGGGGAATTTAGGGTTCGATCGATCCTAGTATCGGCAAAGCATGGGTGGAGCTTAGATAGAAAGTGGCGGGGAATGGCTAAAAGTGGATTCATCCATTATAGATGTATTATAAGTCAAATAGGATTTTTACAGTTAGATATATAGATATAGTGAATACTAATTTCATCTCAAATGTTGTGTTGTACTGATAGATCATCGTATTTAAATTCCATTTCATTCACTTTGCGACGCAATCGTTAGTTTTCTTGATATAATGGCTAGCCCTAAAAACTACTTATCCGGGGAACCCCATTCACACCTATGTGTTGGATTATCCCACCGTCATCGGAAACATGGGCAATCCGTTCACTTGGTCTGCTAATGGACATATTACAATCTTTTTTCAAAACCACTACAGAAGTTGGGGTTTGGATTTTTTCTGGTGTGACCATTGAAAAGGGTTAGTGTTAAATTCTGGTACAAATTCTAGGCAAAATTAAGGAAAGATGGTGGTATATGTGCCAGATAACTAAAGTCCTAAGCTAATAGTGCTCATGTGCGGTGATCTTCGCTGAGCTTTGGCCATGAATGACCATGAGTAAAATGTCTATCGTGTTTGATATTTTTATTCTTTCGTGTCCAGAATGTCATCGTGTGCGCTGAACAAAGCTAACAGCTTTGCTGAAATAAACAACTAACCAATGACAATGCACAGCACTCATGCATAATTTAATGGCACCTCAAATGAAGTGATAAATGATATTTTGTTAGAGAAGTTATTCATATCGCCATTATAGTGGCACAGTGCTAATGGGTTAATTAGCTCATCAGGTGAGCTGAAATTACATTATGGCTATCAGCTTAGCAAACGGCCTCTCACTACATACCTGTCTGCTTAGGTGATAGCTCTGGCCTTAACCCTTGAAACACTCATATCAGCCAAAAATGGCTCTTGCAGTGGTCTTGGGAAATGTCCATTTGCAGACCAACAGAATACTATATTTGAAAATTTACCACTAGAATGACTGGCTCAATAACGGAGCCAGTCATTCCAGTGGTAAATTTAAAAAAATGAGAAAATTGAAATTTTCTTGAACATATTTGAATGTTAAAGGGTTAAAGTACTGGTAATAAACCATTTATGGTTAATTTATGTTAATCACCCCTCCCACTTATAAATATTTAAATTCCTAAAGATTGAACTCACATGAAGTTTAATCCCAGCAAAGTTGATTAATACTTGATTTTTTTCAATATTTCTGTATTGTAGTTCAGAGTGGGTGTACGCATAAGAATGGTGGATGTCAGCATACATGTATCGATGGTTACGGCGGCCATTATCACTGTCGGTGTAGAGAGGGCTATAGACTTGCATCTGATGGCAAAACCTGTGATAGTAAGTAAAGAGAAAAAGCTAAGGTGTGAGCTAATATCCGAAACAGTACACAATATGTACAGCAATTTTAGGGGGTGAATTGAAAGTTAGCTCAACTCTGTTATGATGTAAATGCTTACCTCTATGATACCACATCAAGTTTTATCGAGATCCGTTCATCAATAACAGGGTGGCGATGTTAAAATTTGATAATGATTTCGAGAGTTACACATAGAATTTTACTTTCAATCAATCTTTATTGAAATCTTTCATCAACAATGGAAGAGTAGCAGTTTTGCATTTAACGGGTGTGGCGTGTGGGGTGGGTGCTATTTTAAATAAAAAATTGGGCTCTAATTATGTCGATTATTACCCCTAGAATATCTCCCGTGGTTTTTCAGGATCCATTCGCCAATAACGGAAGAGTATCATTTTAAAAATGTGATAGTGCGGTTCCGTTCTAAAAGCAAACAGGGCAGTGAATTGAAAATCAGGATAGGTTATGATGTCAATACTTTTCCCAAGAATATGCATTTGAAGTCTCAATGTGATAAGATGAGAATGGACCTTTCCAGTTTTAGCCTTGCCCCACCCATCTCTAGCTAAGCTCCACACATGCTTCGCTCATGTTGGGATTGATCGACCCAGACCTCTGACTATCAACTTCCAGAAAACTATACAGGTAAGGTGTTGAGTATTTTTTAAACTAAAGACATAAAACGACGCTTAGTCCGTCACCAATTATGCATACATGACATACTTATCTACATCATTTGTGATGTCACATGCTTATGATGTCATCCTACACATCACATAGTTCACGGTAGTTGAATGTGACCAGTGCTTCAGATAACTTTCTTCACTTGGGAGTATGGTACGCCTTAATTTTTCAACATGCGTACAACATAATTGATGAGGAGTACAAGACTTTTTCGCTTTTGACCACCGGTGTCTTCTTTAACCCTCAAGTTTGTTCAAGAAAATTTTACTTTTTCAGACGTAATGCCTGAGGTGGACAACCTAGTTGAATCCATGACATTTATATTTTGATGCTGAATAAATAATATTGAATCTTGAATCAGAGAAAATGTCCAGTTGTAGACCAAGCGAAAATTATTTTTGAAAATTTATCACTGGAATGACTGACTTGATTATCGAGCCAGTCATTCCAGTGGTAAATTAAAAATAATAGTCTTCTCTTGGTCTGCAAACGGACATTTCCCAAGACCACTGCAGAAGCCGCTTTTGGCCGGCTTTAGTGTTAAAGTGATAAACTAGTCACCCCACCGCCACCCAACCCCCTCCACCACCACCACAAATTTTTGTGTCCTGTTAGGGCATTAAGAACCTACAAACAGCGAACTGATTTTAAAGGGGTCAATCCATCCCATTTATGGGTTTCCTATGCGGAAGAGTTATCTAAGCGGGTCTCAAAATCTACGATTGCCAGATGGAATTGTGAGACAATTAAGCTTTGTTATGACATAGCCTCACCGGATCAAATTAATCTCTCCCAGATTAAAGCCCATGCATTAGAGGTATGGCTACTTCTTTCGCTCTTTTAGCGGTTCGTCTTTAGATGAGGTCATGCAGGTGGCAGGATGGAAATCTGAATCCACTTTTACATCCTTTTATCTCAAAGACCAGAGTGCAGCAGCCTCCTTCTTTCGTAACATAATATTTTAACTAAAAAAGGCGAAGACCATTTACCAAGCACTTTCCACCATTTTCGTTAGCACTGTGCGTTTGTGAGAAATGGTGAGAGATTTCATTTGGTTTTATTTATTTCTTTAAGTTCAAGTTTTCCTTATTTGTTAATCATGGTGTGATTGAGTTAAATGCACTATTATGTTATGTTATTAACATTTGGATAAGGGTTTAAATGGTGCACTGACCAAATCTACGGGTTTAGCAAGTAGTGATTTAATGGTAATGGATGTTTTTGTGGTGTAATAACAACCACCCACAGACCGCCCTTGTGGGTCGGTCTGTTGTTTTATTAACCACTAAAAACATACTTACCGTTCAATCACTACGACCCGGTCTCAACCACCCCGCGTGGTAAGATGTGAGAATTGGCCTTTAATATTTAGCACTTAAATTTAGAAAAGTTAATCTGTTTCCTATTTGGGCTCCAGTGTGCATGCGCAAGCGCGCTTGGTGACAAGCGTCACTATGGGGTGAGTATAGACTGGTGCCAGTCTATAGCTGTCAGTATGCTGGAGATGGACTTAACCAGTAGCCTGGTTGAGGGACCATATTAATAGGAATAGGCATGGGGAGGTGTGTGTGCAGGCATAAAAATCTTATTCTGATAGCTAAATGCAAATGATTGATTTAGCAAGTAGTGATTGAACGGTAAGTATGTTTTTATAGTAGTTAATAAAACAACAGACCAACCCACAAGGGGGGGGGGGGTCTGTGGGGGGGGAGGGGGTTATTGCAATTAGAATATTGTTCTATTAATCTTGGCAAGTTTCTTACTAAAAATATAATCCAACGTTAGAAGTGCTAATATATTGGTTATTGTAATAAGAGAACAGATCTTTTAATATTTGCCTGTAGACTAAATCCGATGAAGAGAACTTGCAGTTGTTATTGGCAGAATAATGTTCTAGCCTAGCCACAGAAATTGTTGTAAATTTCGTATTAAAAGTTATCGCTATAATTACCCCTCCAATTAAAATAAGTGTGAAAGAACAAACTTTTACAAATATATCTGTACATTTTGCTGTGTCTAATGAAATATTCACAATTAAAAAATCTTCCATCTCCACTCATATAAGATATACCTTCGTGGAGATTCAGAGTTTCTGAAAGACAAACTCGGATTATATTGGTGCAGGAATTTCTTTCATTGACACGCATATAGGTAAGCAAAGGTCTTGTACAAAGAAAAGAATACCCTCTTGTGGAGACGGAGATCATACCGTTTAGTGATAGTAGTATAGGCACTGCTTTTACGCTTATATCGTGGTATGTCAGCAACGCTGCCTCAGTTTCAGGCTGATCTTCGGTAATAGGCTCTGATTTTTTTACAAAAAAGTTCAGCAAAGTTATGCGTTTGGAATCTACTTACGTATCGGAGATCGACTTTCGCTAACAGGCCATTTTTTAATTCATAATTTATGTGGCTACGTCATTTCCCAATTGGTCCAATAAAATTATCGGAATTGATTGCATTCTCTGCATACTCTTCCATCTACATTGAATGCTACATAACACAGTTTCATTGGCCTAGCATTGTACGGGCGAGTTGTCATTGGCTAAACTGCACACGTATGGCTTTGTGTGAAGAGTTTTCCAACAAAATTAAAAAATCTTCCGAGTTTGACAGCTACATGCCCAGTTTTCGTGCATATATTTTATGCTCCCATTTGACCCACTAGGTTATTTATTTTGTGCCCGGGTTGGAATTTAGGGGACTATGGTGCAATGGCGCATCCTGAAATGAACACTTGATAATGGCAATAGACCAGTATGGACAGATTAATACACTGATGCGTTCAGCATTTACTTGAGGCGTATATGGTACGCATGAATATTTATATGTCTGCATACATGGACAATTTCTATGCGTACAGTACGCTTGTACGCGCCTTATCTGGAGCACTGAATGTGACGTCATATAATGGATGGATAAACTGGAAAGGTCCATTGTCTGAGTGATAAAAATAAATAAAGTGTCCACTGTCCACACCACCACCACCACCACCACCACCACCAACAACAACAACAACATGAGTAAACTTTAGAGACTAGCTCAGGGGTTCAGGTCTATAGTATGGCAGGGTATGGTGACGATATGGTGTGACACAGCACAGCACAGCAAAATTTGAGAAAAAACATTCCAATTATATGGGAGTTATCAAACATATCATGATTAAAAATCAATGTAACTTACTTATTTATATACATGTGGCATACTTATTTATGGGACTAAGAGGTATATTATTATGCTTGCGAAACTTTAGTCTGAAGCGCACTCAACATTTCAGCTCTCTAGAGCTGAGACAAATTGTTCTGTCAGAGATTCCCTCTGTGTTATCAAAGCTTATTTCCTATTATATTTTTCATAGCGAGTAATAATTTACGATGCAGTGACGTTTCTGTGTACATGTATTTGTTGTGGCTAGGATAATTCAATATATGACCATTTGCGATGAGCCATGTTAACTAGCTATTGATATCTATCCTTTCAGTGATAGACCCGTGCCTTCAGAATCGAGGAGGTTGTGAGCATAAGTGTGTTACTACAGATGGGAGGGCTGTGTGCACTTGTCATGTTGGATATCGTCTTGGTCAGGATGACAGATCATGTGTTGGTATGTATGCCGGTGTAAATAGTTATGATTTTCACTTAACCTTTTAACCCATTAAAGGTGGATGTTCACAGCAAAATGCTTGAAAATAAACTTGTTGAAATTATATACTTTTAGAGGCTTAAATCGTGTACTTCAGTGTAATGAAACGAAATAAATCTTAACATATGATGATTTCATTTCACATTAATAAATTTTGTACCTAGTGTAGTTGTGAATTTGAATTAGGGACTCGTGCTTCTAATTCAATTTGACAACTTAAAAAGATTTATTTTGTTTCATTACATCTACCGGTAGGCACACAATTTAAGCCTCTAAAAGTATATAATTTTAACAGTTTTATTGTAAACCATTTTGCTGTGAATATGCAACTTTAATGGTTAAATTTGTTAAAAAAATTAATTATTTTCTTATTGAATGTCCATTTACCGGCGAAGAGAATACAATTTTTGAAAATTTATCACTGGAATGACTGGCTGGGTTATCGAGCCAGTCATTCCAGTGGTAAATTTTCAAAAATTGTTTCTCCTCGCCTGTAAATGGACATTCCGTAAGACCATAGCAGGGGCCAGTTCGGTCCGGTATGACCGTTAAAGGGTTAAGAAGCAGGCCAGCCAAAAATGGTTTCTGCATTGACCCTGAGAAATGTCCATTTGCGGACAAAGAGAAGACCATTTTTGAAATTTACCACTGGAATGACAGGAGTCATTCCAGTGTTAAATTTTCAAAAATAGTCTTCTCTTGACATGCAAACGACCATTTCTACGAGAAAATTGAAACTTAAACAAATTGTAGGGTTAAAGCGCGAAGAATGATTATATTTCATTACATCGCATTCATTACACCATTTCTTACCTTATTTGGTGAGCTATACACGAAGCAGGATGGCTTGATTTTGGGATCGGAATCGCATCCGCCTTCACACCTGAGAATTAGCTTTTGAAATGTCATAACGTTTCTTAATAATACCTTGACATGCAGGCCTTCTGCCTCTAGTGTCTTTCATTACCCTTGTCAGTAAGGTGGAAAGAGAACTGAAATCGTGTCCACCTGTCTGCCAGTCTGTAGGGAGCTGTATGGTCGAGTTGCTTCAATTCGTGAGTACTGAAATTCGTGAATTTGTTTTTATCGCTCTCGTTCTATGATGTCACGTTGCATGAAACGCATCTACACAGTAGCCACATTTTGATTGACAGTTCTGAAGCTTTTGACAAAGTTTTGAGCAAAATACAGTCAAACCAAGAATCTTTTCATACAATTACTGATGGTAGTGATAAAAATTGCAAGCTTCCTTAATGCACTTTCTTAGATTACTTACTTGCGCTTATTTAACACCTAAAATGAGCAATTTTTACAATCCAAAAGTTACCACCTTCTTTGGTTACATTGTTTCGCCGCGTCGGATTAGCCTGATTGATGGGAGAGCGTCTAAATTTTATTGGAGAGGCTCTAGAGGAAGGGGTGGGTGCTTATTAATCATTTACCAAAGTGTCAAAATTAACATAACACATGTTTTTTTTAATGATAGAAATTTTTTTATTCTTTCCTTTATGCCTGCTGAAAATGTTTTAAAGACCCTAGCGTTTGCTCATTTCTTAAGCTCATTAATAATTGTGAATTTCATGTGACGTTACTACCTAGCGAAAGCGGCATCCATTTGGTTTTTTTTCTTCTCTTCAAATGTATCAACTGCTTTTATAGTTTATACATTCATTTGTGGGACAAATTTTTCAGTTAAAACGGGCAAAATTAGCAGTTGAAATATTCAACAAACTAATACAGTGATATTTAAGGATTTACAAGCATGTACCAGACAGGTGAAGATGCATAATCACCAATTCACGAAATTCGGTACCGCTATTTCACACATAACCTGGCGAGGTGGGTCAGTTCAAATGCTTGGGATTTGTTTAAAAATTAGAATTTTGTACTGAAATTTTTTCGTTTGTATTCGGAAGTGTTATTTCACATTGTGTTAAATTCTGGCGCAGATCTGTTTAAGAGTTTTCTTTCACGAGTGAATTACTTGCTTAGATTCACGAACTTCGGTACCCATAGTATATATAATATAAAAACTGCTGATCCGTTTTTGCACAAATTTAACAGAACGAATGAACTTGCCATGTAAGAGGATTTCCAGACTTCGGCCGTGATCCGGATAAAATCTGGATCAAATTGTGAATTTATGGATATCTCAGAAAAACCTGGTCCACTTTGGCTCAAATTTTAATACAAGAAAGGGTGTAACCATACTCTAAGAGATCTGTGATCTGAAAAAATCTGAAACATCTGGAAAATCCATTAACCTTTTTCAATGTGACAAGAACGGGAGAGTGAGGGTCTGCAATGTCTGAATGCTCTTGTTCATCATGAATCACATGATCACATCACACTCTTTTAACGTACATCGTAAATGATGAATTACTACTCCGCTTATTGTGTCCATAGCAACAGCGTAACAATGCTGGTAATCTAACATTATTTTAAACAATCAGAAATTTGGAAGCCTCAAGCAAATATAATTTCCAATCTGAAATAATAAGATGTTAAGTTTGGTACTATATTTTGTGGCTCATTGATCAGAACTCAGTAGTGAACTGCTAATGTGACGGTATAATGTACAATGGGAAAGTGACCCGAATCAACGGGAATATTAGATATAATAACATCCCAGTGATCAAAAGAATCTCATTCTCAAAGCCATTTCATATCAAATGTGTACCTTACTAAACTCTCAGGAATAGAATTATATCTGTTGTCTAATAGTTATTTTGTTCTCTAACCTAAGGCTGGAATAAACATTTCCAGTATTTGTTAAGCCCTGCCCACCTATAGCTAAGCTCCACCCACACCTTGCTCGTGTTGGGGTCGATCGATCCCTGAACTCCATGACTATCAATTTCCAGAAAACAATACAGATAAGCTGTTAAATATTTTGAAACTAATTTGACTGGGTGCTGTTGCTGCTGTACCTATAGCTAAGCTGCACCCACACCTCGGTCGTGTTGGGATCGATCGATCCCTGACCTCCATGACTTTCAATTTCCAGAAAACTATGCAGATAAGCTGTAAAATATTTTGAAACTAATTTGCCTGGGTGGTGTTGCTGCCTATGGCAGCAACAGTGCCCAGTCAAATTAGTTTCAAAATATTCAACAGAATCTATATTAAATAGTAAAGACATACAATTAGTACAACAATGCATATTCCGTCTTCAATTATGCATTTGTGACGTACTTATCTACATCATTCATGACGTCCTAATGATGCCATTGATTATGATGTCATTATACACGTCACGTAATTAATTATGATGTCATATGATTGATGGATAGAGTGGAAAGGTCTATTGAGTAAGACATTTTAAACTGATAAAATGATAAAATTTCACACTCGTTTCTGATCCTCAAACTAAATTGAATGTATTTTTGTGCTTATGTTTTTAATGTTTACCTTTTTTCTCCGTTCATGAAAACCGTAGCCTAATGTTAATACTTACAAATTTAATTTGCCACCATCGTAAAAGCTAGGGTCAAGTTCGACTCCTAACCATAGTTAGCTATAGCTAACTAGAATACCAGTCGAACTTCAAATAGTTAACTAGCTAGTCAACTATAGTCTACCGAGCACCCGATCTCGGTTCAGATGGTTAGTGCGATATTTGCGAAAATTTCAAAATGGTAGACACCGATCACTTGCCACGAATAAATGCATATAAAAGTGTAAATATTTCACTAAATAACTTAGGTTTGATGAAATTATGCTTTCCCATTGTATATCAATGTTCCCAAGCCCATATTCCTTCTCACTTTATGCCATATGGCTGCTTTTTTACGTCTTAGCAGACAAAAATAACCCATTTTTGTAGGTCATCAAAACAGATGACAGAAATGGTTAATGGAGACTGGTACCTGGCTCCAAATTTTCTGCAATATTAATTCAATAGGGAACTGGGTACCAACGAACTATAGTCGACTACGATCAGGTTCAACTGGGGATAGCAACTGTGCATGATCAGTAAACCAGCAAACTGACTATAGTTAGCGAGTCGAACTTGACCCAGAGTACAGATCACAAGTGAGTCAACATGTTTCCAAAATAAAAACGGAAATATGTTAATAATTAGTACAGATTTGAACACGAAGTAAGAAATGTTCCGTTGAATATTTTGAACAATATTGGATAGGAAGAAATGTCTTGATCCAATTATGTTCAAAATATTCAACATATGTACTAAATTAAAAGCATTCAAGACAGTCAAGGACAAACACAAATTCAATACCCCATTTATCCTACAAGTGAGGTTAACAAAAGCAGAGCTAAGTTCCAACATTTAATATTCTATGACATCTCTACAATTCAGATATTAATGAATGCCTCGAAAATAATGGTGGTTGCACTGAGGAGTGCAAGAACACGCGCGGATCATTTGTTTGCACATGTACCCCAGGTTTCCAGCTCGGTACCAATCAAAAGGCATGTTACCGTAAGTATGAAATTGAACAATAATTCAGAGTTACGGTCCAGATGCAATATTTGCTAGTAGCTTTCAATTGATAAATTTCCGGTTGCAGTAATATAACTATCAATATAGCAGCATTTTAGTTTGCTTGCATCTTTGTATTTTTTGTTTTTAATTAAGTCAGACGATCGACCATTGTCCTTCTGCATTCTTGTGTAAATTTGTACGAGTTCGCGCAGCAGGTCTGGTGTTCCGTTTCAAATAATGTTACTGTACGCAATCGATATAAGAAATATCAACCGCTTACAAGCAACAACATTTTCAAAATGGATGCCAGTTATCATGCAAATACAATTTCAATAATTCATTTTAGCATTTCATCAGGACATTGGTCTATCATTGATGTTTATTTTGCATGGGATATAGCAATTATTGCTCCCTTGTTTTCCCTGTAAATTCATTGTTTAATAAACAAGAAATTTAACAGAGTATATCCTTCTGATGCTTATAGATAGGCAGAGTATTAATTTAGTTACGCTAGTCACCAGTAAGAATAGTGTCCCCTTGTACAAATCGTAGATATAGGCATAACTTTTCTCCCTAAGACACAGCGTAGATGGTATAGTTGCGATTTATGCACGGCTGAGTAGCGCCTCTTCACTCGTGCACAGCATTTCTGGATATATTCTGATTTTTTTTAATTTGCTATTTATGCGGCAATTCGTCACATTACGATATACAATCTCTTCTCAGTTAAAGTTATCATAGTTTGTTATAACTGCTGCTTCCAGAATTCTGACAATTGTTGTGTAACTATCCCTTGTGTAAACAGCAAGAGACATTCAATGAGCAGTACAGTACAGGTCAGAAATAATTTAAAATATTTCCAAAAAAAAAAATAATGTACTTTTGAATATTTTGAACATAATTGGATTGGAAGACATTCCAACTATGTTTAAAATATTCACCAGAACATTTCTTCCATCGTGTTCAAATTTGTACCAACTAACATGTTTCTGTTTTGTTTTGGAAATATTTTTAATTTATTTATACGCCGTACTGTAGCACAAGAACATACAGTTTTCATAAATACAGTTAAAATCATATAAAAAATATATGAATTCAACATATGAATAATTGTTTTTGAAACCTATCAATCCAAATTATTTTGATTTAAAACTATGAGTTCTAAAAAAATATCTCATTAAATTGTTCTCTAACTATTAAGCCACAGATTTTATCCCTGTCATCTTGATGGTCTGTTTCATATCTCTATAAGATGAATGAGTAATAAAAATAAGGAAGATAACGACGTCGCTTATTATCGCAGCTTAGGCGTGGCACGTGTAGGGGCACGTATTGCCTCAGCGGGTTCACAGACATTCAAATGCATGCTTATGTGATGGTGTTCCCATGCCTAATGCATTAATAAATTTATCATTTGGTACCTTGGTAACAAACTTTTTTATTTCTGAGTTTTCATGAATTTATTATTATTATTATTATTATTATTATTATTATTATTATTATTACTGACGAAAAGCTGCTTTTGATATTCATTGTTTAATATAATTTTTACTAAAACATCAGTTGTCAATATGTCAAGGTGTCTAGGATATCTACACGATCTAAAACTGGCTTATGCCCCCCCCCCCCCCCCCCCTCTCCCACCCAGTCACTTTGTACATGTGTTTAAAGCGGATTTAACATGTTGAACTATGAATTCCTAGGATCTCAATTTCAGGGTAACTATGCAATTAAGCTGTTCAAAATTTTGAAATTAATTTGACTACCTTATGGCAGCAACAGCTTCCAGTCAAATTAGTTTCAAATTATTCAACAGAATGTTTATTAAATTGTAAATTCAGCAAAACCATACAATTCCGATGGTTTTAAGACTCTTGGAGCTTTGCGCCTTTCCTGTTAGACCTTTAATTGATAGTGACATCAGGTAAAAAGTGACAGACTGATTATGACATCAAATACTTGAGTGACAGATTGGATTCCACCATTGATTTCACATATTTACTTCAATAAAGACAGGCACTGGCAATGTCATTTGCTTGGCAGATTTCTTTATTGATTTGCATAAAGAATGGCGGAATGATGCATGGGTTTTGGACGTTAATATTTTGGCGATTTTCTTGGCTTTAACTGTCTCTCTGCTGACTTACTGCAGACTAGGTTATCCATGATGTTTAACTTTGGCTGTGCTGAATATTTTAAAAATAATTTGATTCAAAGTTGTTGGTGGCTAAGCCACCAACAACTTTCAGTTACATAGTTTTTAAAATATTCTCCATGTTCAAATTTAATGCCCATTGAAATTACTGTCTTGTGGTTGCAGCAGTCAGATTAATTAATTAACTGTTTGCGTTATTAATTAATCGCTTTTTATATGATTATTATGTTATGATTAATATAACTGTTTTTCTAACCACGACCTTATTCCCTTTAAAACAGGAGTACTACAAGGTAATTCTTCAAATAATATTCATAATAATTTGTGTTCTTTTTCACTTTTTCATTTATTCAGTAGGCTGACCAACCATTGTATATTTAAATATGCATATCAAAATAAATCAATAATTTTCATAAAGTATGTTATTCGACAAGTTGACGTCATTCATTGCAATGGGATCGTGAGGGGAGAAATTGGGCTTGCGGAGGTATGGATGTAGAAACAGTGATAAATAGCTAGCAACAGGTTGGTTGTATGATACACAAGGACCAATATCTCACTCATGTGTTGTTGGCTGAATAACACGGGTGAAACGGTTCGTTGAAAATATTCAAGTTTTCTATTTTCTAACCAACTTTTTTGTTGGAACCAACTTATTTGTTGAGGTTGAGTGAGACAAAAGAACATGTTGCTAATAATTTGTTGTTAGGGATTTATGTTATCCCATGTCACCCATCATCACCTTTCAGGTGTTTATGCTGTGGGTGCAGATTGACACTATGATGAATGTTACAGTACATTTCATAAATAAATGATAACGTTCCCATGACAAAAACCAAAACATATTACTTAGGACAACTTTGAACACGATATAAGAAATTTTCTGTTGAATATTTTGAACATAATCAGATTGGAAGACATTGCTGACTTAGGCAGCAATGTCTTCCAATCCAATTATGTTCAAAATATTCACTCACCTGTACATGTACATTTTATTGTAGTTGTGTGACTGGGAAACAGAATCACTGTTTGTGTTTCATCTGTTTTAATTCTGTAACAGTGCTGGAAAATGCACAGCACTACAAATGGCACCCTCAAATCTGAAGTTTTCAAAGAAAAAATTCTGTGCCAAAATTTGATATTTTTTCATAGAAGCCATTTTTCGGAATACAATATTTATACGGTTGATCAGCCTGACTGAATATTTTGCCCAAACCCTGAGCTTTGGCGATGAAAGGTGTTTCATGAAGCCTCATTGTGTTAAAGTTGATTAGAAGCGAGAATTAGATTTCAATAAAAACTGCCAAAAATAAATATTTGTATCCTATTTTATGAACTAATTCACAAATTCGGTCACTGTTTAAGTTTTGTTTAAATTCATGGATTTTGACAGCCCCATAATTTAACAATATGTCGTAATCACATGATTGTGGGTCCAGATTATGCCACAGTTGGTTTCAGAATAAATGAGACTGAAGTCTAATAGAGTTATTACGAAGGTGCACATCCGCTCAGATTTAAGACTGGTGTCAAAATTGTAAGTTTTCAAATTGTATTAAAATGTGAACTAGTGTTAAATTGTCAACAAATTTGGTGGAAGATGGTGGTGTCGTTACGACAGCACCATCGTCCAGCAAAATTGTTGAAAAATGTACACCAGTTTCTACAGACACAGTAAAATATTAGAATATTGACATCAGTTAAGTTCCATTTTAACAAATAGTACTCCTCCGCTCACATTTCATTAATTTGATGGATAATTGAAAAGCTGTTATGGTCAACAACAAAATATTGTTCATGGGATGACCTCATGCGACAACAATCATTCACACGATGATCCGATGACGTCATTCCATGATTCTTATGAGAAATTGAAGAAAGTGACATTCCGTGGCGAAATTAACTATTTAGGAATTTTCGAAATTATGCAAATAATATATTTTATTTTATTTAACTTATAGAAAATCATCATTAAGCATGCTTTGACACTCCATTGTGTTCCCCTTTACGCATTCCTCTAGGAATAGTCACTGTTATTAGCAATCGTAGACTATGTTTATATTTTAGATTGAAAAATGATTTACCTGGAAGCTATCATGCTCACTCAACCACATTGACCTGAATCTGGTCTTATGCCATTGGTAACACAGTGCAAGAATTAAGGCGCTACATGTATAATTTTTGTTTTGATTAAATTCAAGTTCATTGCCGAATTGTATATGGAGATCTTGTGCGAGGAAGCTGCTTGGTATAGTATTTCCATGAAATTAATTTAATTTGGCTAGAGCTATTTCCCATTCAAAGTTATAGAATTAAATTAAACAAATCTGTTTTACAAAGAATTTTTGATATCTAGCATATTTTTCATGCATGATATACATGAAAGGGTTAGTTAGATCTATTTGTAACACCAGAGGTTTCATGAACCATCTTTGATTGATCATTTCTGTTTTTCCCGAGCTTTATTTCTACCCATTTCTTTACAAAAATCTAATCATCACTTTAATATTTATGCAGCGTATATTGTATATTTATTATGATATGTAAGATCAAATACATTTATTTGATAATTATAATTATTATCGTCAATAAGCAATGACGTAAAGTTAAAGACATTCAAAACCAGGACAAGATCAGATTATTTTGGAAAATTTAGCACCGAAAGGACTGACTCTAAAATTGAGCCTGCATTCTTTGCAGTGATAAAGTTTAAAAAATAATCTTGTGGGCTGCAAGTGAACATACTTTAATCCTTTAACACTCATATCAGCCAAAAATGTCTTCTGCAGTTGTCTTGAGAAATGTCCATTTGCAAACCAAGAGAAGACTATTTTTGAAAATTTACCACTGGAATGACTGGCTCGATAACTGAGCCAGCCATTCCAGTGCTAAATTTTCAAAAGTAGTCTTCGCTGGTTTGCAAATGGACATTTTCTATGAGAAAATTTAAATTTTCTTGAACAAATTGAGGGGTTGAATGGGTAAGGGAAAAATTGTGATTTTCTTGACAAATCTGAACAATTGGATGGTTAAATATATTAATGAGTGGTCACACTCACAAAGGTAAGTAATTTGCAAAGAAAAAAATTAAAAAGGCATTTTGCCCTAATGTGACTGACTCATGCACTTCCTTGGCTGATATTTGTCAAGAAAATTTTAATTTATTCTTGGTAAATGTCCATTTTCAAGCCAAGAAGAGATTATATTTTTAATTTATCATTAGAAAATTTTTACTGGCTCAGTTATCAAGCCACTTTTTCTAGTGGTAAATTTCCAAAAAATTCTTGCCCTGTAAATGGACATTTCTCAAGGCCATTACAAAGGCCATTTTTGAGTATGTTGTTGCTAAATGGTTAAAATTTTCCAACAATATTTGCTTTCCTCACAAATAGGTTATTATTTCATACAACTTGACTGTATAGTTGACTTGACATGACGATTCTGACATCTTGGCACTGAAAGGGTTAAATTTTGGACCATGAGTATAAGTGTACTAGTACATAATACATAACTGTCTTGATTGTTTTTTATGTTAACCCTTTGACCATCACGCACCAAAAGTCACAAATTATTTCTGATGTAAGGGATAGTCTTTTAATTATTTTGAAGCTAATTTGACTGGAAGCTGTTGCTTCCTGTGGCAGCAACTGCTTCCAGTCAAATTAGTCTCAAAATATTCTACAGCTTTCTTCTATATGGTTGTCTTGAAATTAAAAGACTGGAGTTTCATGGCCAAAAGGGTCAACATTATTGTAGCACCTTTTCATGTGCGTGCTTGCGCTTGTAATTGCGCATGCATGCGCTTGTAATTGCGCGTGCATGCATCCATGAATTCTGCATGTTGTGTTCTCCGCATGTTTATCTCTATTCACCTGCTTAATGCAGCTTTTTTTTTAGATTCACAGACTAACCGCTTTACTATTAATAATGCAAAAATGCACACATTTGTGTAAAATTTATTAACAATTTTACATACAAGCACTGACTGGGTTTTGTTGAGTCAATTATGAATTAATGAATTATATGAAGATTTATGTCATTGAGTAAAGAAATACCCTAACCATGCACATACGTACGCACACACACACGAACGCACGCACACACATTCTTTGAAAACAGGGTCAGCTGTTGTATTCGACTTCTCACTGTGGATTGATGATATAGCACTGTCACCACCACTGCCATCATCATCGTTGTCGTCGCAGCCGCTGCCATCACCACCACCACCATGACCACCACCACCATCACCACCATCACCACCATCACCACCACCACAAACAAAAGCCACCATGACCACCACCACCACCACCACCATCCACCACGACAACTGCCACTATAACCACCACTCACCACCACAACTGCCACCATGACCGCCACCCACCACCACCCACAACCACAACTGCCACCATGACCACCACCACCCACAACCACAACTGCCACCATGACTGCCACCCACAACCACAACTGCCACCATGACGGCAACCACCACCGTGGCACCATCATCATCATCATCACCATCATAATTGCTGACACTTATTGGTGCAGCTTGAGTTTTTTCTTTAAAAATTTTGGCTAAGGATCTTATTGTCTTTGAAAAGTAAATTTTCGTCACATTGTATTTAGTGGGTGATGATTATGTATAGATCTGCTTCTGTCAATACAATCATCCAGCAGTACATTGGTGCATCCAAACAGACTGGGTTACCTTCTATAACTGATTATTTCTATTTTAAGTCTTTTTAAAAAAACATTTAAGAAAAATCTTATTAAAATATTATCAGGCTTGCATTCTGTAGGGAAAACGCTCAAGAGCACTCTGCGTGTGCAAAATCGGCATTTCTCATTTTGTATATTATAGGATAATTAATGCGAAAACAGCAGATTGTCAATAGTTAGCGGATTAGCAAAAAGTTTTGGATTGTTTTCTCTATGGAATGCAAGGTGGGAAACTAATACGCAATATTGCGTTACGTTTATCCAATATATACTATTGACCCACCTCTTTTTCTCCTCATCCAATCAGGTATTGAGTTGGAGGTGATTGACAGCTGTGCTGTGAACAATGGTGGCTGCGCACATAACTGCGAGCATGGTCCAGATGGACCTGTCTGCTTGTGTAAGAAAGGGTATAGTCTCCAAGCTGACCATAAATCATGCGAAGGTGAGTGAGAGTCTTCCTCAACCAATCAAGATTCATGATTATTTATTTCATGCCTAAATTCATATACTTATATCACAAAGTGGTAGTCCATCAAATGCATAGCCTATAGGCAGAGAGAATGTACATGCAGAACCTTACCTCCGATGAAAATAGCAAAATATTTTTCATTTATATTAAATGGAAACCGTCAAAGGTATCTAGAGCAAATAGCAGTCTGAACCAGCAAATGCTCAGTCAAGATTATATTCATGTTGATAATTACTATGGGCACATTGTCTGTATGAATGTGTGAGTGTCTGTGTGTCTGGAGATATATCTAAAAAATTACTCATCCGATTTATCTCAAATTTGAACACAAGAATAAAAAGGTTTCCAGATTTTGGCCATCATCCGGATATACAAAACACTGGATCTGATTTGGATACAATTTTTGATCTGTGAATATTTGAGAAACTCAACTTAAATGATTTAGCTCAAATTTTAACAGAAGAAATGTTATGACCATGCATACACCAAGATTCCAACAGAAAATTGGGAAATTTATTAGAAATGTGATAAAAATATATAGGGCAAGAGCAGAGTATTTTTGCAAATTGAATGCTTGGCTCAATAACGGAGTCAGTTATTACAGTGATAAACTTTCCAATAATAGTCTTCTCTTGGTCGGGAAATCAATCGAGATTCACTTAGCAAACATCTTAATTTTCTTGACCGATCTTGACCACTTGGTTGATACCCTGTATACAGCGCTTCTGTTTCCACATCATGTAATGAACCTTTCCAATATTTGCTATGCCCCACCAATCTCTAGCTAGGCTCCACCCACACCTCGCTCATGCTGAGAGCGATCGATCCCTGAACTCCCTGACTATAAATTTCCAAAAAACTATACAGGTAAGCTTTTGAATATTTTGAAACTAGTTTGACTGTGTGTTTTTGCTGTCATAGTCTGCTGTTGCTGCCTATGACAGCAACAGCGCCCAGTCAAATTAGTTTCAAAATATTCAACAGAATGTTTATTAATTACTAAAGACATACGAGTCGTACAATGTGTCGGACTATTAAGCGTTTAAGATGGACTAAATCGAGTCATTCATGCTGTAATTGATTATGACATCATCCTACACGTCACATGGTTGATTATGATGTCATATGATGGAAGGATAAACTGGAAAAGTCCATTGTTGTTATCGAGATTGTCTCCCCTTTTCCTGTGCTGAAGGTGATTGCATTAGCTGTGCGTGCTGGATTTATGCACTAATATACATTTGCTTATTTACTCTTCATATAGATGCTGATGAGTGTGAACTGGGCAAAAGTTGCTGTGCCCATGACTGTATCAACAACCCAGGTGGATACACATGCTCCTGTCTGCCTGGCTTTGTTCTCAATCGGGACGGATGCCGGTGTGATGGTAAGAATAGACGGATCAATTGTTAGCTATGCCACACTCATTTCTAGCTATGTCACACAAATGTCTAGCTATGTCACACCAATTTCTAGCTCTGCCACACAAATCTCTAGCTATGTCACACCAATTTCTAGCTCTGCCACACAAATCTCTAGCTATGTCACACCAATTTCTAGCTATGTGATACCAATTTCTAGCTATGCCACACCCATTTCTAGCTATGCCATACCCATTTCAAGCTATGCCTCACCCATTTCTAGCTCTGCCACCCCAATTTCTAGCTATGCCACACCCATTTCTCGCTATGCCTCGCCCATTTGTAGCTATGCCACACCAATTTCTAGCTATGCTACACCCGTTTCTAGCTATGCCACACCAATTACTAGCTATGCCACACCAATTTCTAGCTATGCCTCACCAATTTCTAGCTATGCTACACCAATTTCTAGCTATGCCACACCAATGTCTAGCTATGCCACACACTCATTTCTAGATATCCCACACAAATTTCTAGCTCTGCCAGACCAATTTCTAACTCTGCCACACCGATTTCTAGCTCTGCCGCACTGATTTCTAGCTATGATACACCAATTTCTAGCTATGCCACACCGATTTCTAGCTATGCCACACTGATTTCTAGCTATGCCACACCAATTTCTAGCTATGCCACACCAGTTTCTAGCTATGCGACACCAATTTCTAGCTATCTGACACCAATTTCTAGCTATGCTACACCAATTTCTAGCTATGCTACCATTTTCTAGCTATGCTACACCAATTTCTAGCTATGCCACACCGATTTCTAGCTATGCTACACCAATTTCTAGCTAATCTCCTCACACTTTTACCTATGTTGGAATTGATTTGAAATTTGGAAAAAATGAATTCCCAATATCTAATTTTCAAGTTAACTATACGGGTAAGCTGTTGTATATATTTTGTAACTAATTTTTGATAACCGAGTCACTCATTCTCGTGATAGAATTGAAAAAATAATCTCTTCAGTTGGACATTAACTGTCAGGAAATTGAAATTTTCTTTAACAAATTTGAGGGTGAAAGAGACAAAACCTGTGACAATGGTATATTGTGATAGCTAAATCTGTCCATATTCACCAGAGATGTCTCTCCTAAGAAACTCAGTCCATTAACCCTTTAACACTCATATCAGCCAAAAACGGCTTCTTCAGTGGTCTGGAGAAATGTACATTTGCAGACCAAGAGAAGATAAATTTTGAAAACCTTTCCAGTGGAATGACTGGCTCGATAACCGAGCCAGTCATTCCAGTGGTAAATTTTCAAAAATGGTGTTCTTGGTCTGCAAATGGACATTTTCCATGAGAAGATTATAATTTTCTTGAATAAATTCGAGGGTTAAGGGTTAATGGTCAAGCCGGCCATAAACAGCTTCTCCAGTGGTCTTGAGGAGCATCCATTGATTATGATATCATCCTACACATCTTGGAAAGGCCCATTACATACGGCCAAGTAAATCCAAATTTATCACAGATTGGGTGAATAATCAAGCCAGGATCCAGTCATTCCAGTGATAAAGTTTCCCAAATAGTTTTTTCTTGGCCAGCAAATGGACGTTCACTGAGCAAAGTTTTTAATTTTCTTGTATAATCTTGACCAGTAAATGTTTAAAATATGGTTTCCGGATCATAACTCTATGGGGCATGCATGGATTAACTTCAAATATGTGATCTGTCATTGGTCCTTTATAGCGCCCAATTTTTCCATAGGCATTTGGGGGGTTGGGGAATATTAAGTTTTCGCTTTGGTCAGTCCGTATGTGCGTCCATGTGTGCATCCATCACACAACTGCAGTTTATTTTGTTGGTCAGTCAGTCCATCCAACCCTCCATCCATCTGTCTGTACAAATTATGGGTTTTCTTGCGATAACCTTACTTTTGCTTGGAGTATCATGACGAAACTTCACGGGAAGGTTGGCTATGGTAGTAGGGAACTCCATGTTATTTTGTAGGTTAGTTAGTCCATCCATCTGTCGATCCATCTTTCTGAGTTTGTGTCCATCGGTCTGTGCAAATTTTGGGTCTTCGTTTGATAACTTTAGTTTTGCTTGGAGTAACGTGACAAAACTTCATAGGAAGGTTGGCTATGGTAGTAGGGAACTGCACATTATTTTTTAGGTCAGTCAGTCAGTCAATCCATCCATCCATCCATCCATCCATTCGTCTTTCTGATTTTGTGGCCATCCGTCTGCAAATTTTGCGTTTTCGTTCGATATCTACTTTTGCTTGGAGTATCGTGACGAAACTTCATGGGAGGGTAGCTATGGTAGTATGGAACTGCACATTATTTTGTCGGCCAGTCAGTCCATCCATCAGTCTCTTTTTCTGAGTTTGTGTCCATCCGTCTGCAAAATTTGTTCGATAACTACTTTTGTATTCTGATGACACTTCATGGGAAGGTAGGCTATGGATGTAGAAATGCATACTATTTTGTGGGCCAGTCAGTCCACCCATCCGTCTGTCCGTCTCTGAGTTTGTGTCCATCCATGTAAATTTTGGGCTTTCGTTCTATAACTTTCCTTTTGCTTAAAGTATCGTAGCGAAGCTTTATGGGAAGGTTGGCTATGGTAGTAGGAAACTGCATGTTATTTTGTGCGTTAGTCAGTCCGTCCATCTGTCTTTCTGAGCTTGTGTCCATCCATCTGTGCAAATTTTAGTGTGTCGTTCGATAACTACTTTTGCTGGGAGTATGTTGACAAAACGCCATGTGAAGGCTCATTCTTTATCAGTTGTTGTTTTTATTCATATTCCTCTTTTTAATCAGTGCATGTGTCCACGCGTCTATGCAAACAAGGGATTATGTCATCCCACTAACATCGCTGGAATTGCTGGGTTTTGTGGGTGGGGTGTAACACTGTAATGTTGAAGTCGGCGAAAATATCTTCTATAATGGTCTTCAGATTCTTCTGTCAGTGATGTCAGTGGTGATGTCAATGATGACGTCAGTGATGGTGTCATTGTCATGAGGATTGTCCATTCTGGTGGACACTTAAACAATTTTGGTGAATGATGTTGCTGTCTACGACAGCACCATCTTCCACCAAATTTGTTAAAACATGAACACCAGTTCATCCTTTAATTAAATTAGAAAATTAAAATTTTTGACATCAGGGTGGTACGGGTTAATGCTGTAATATTTTTCTTTCCTGCTTACCTGTATGTAGATATTAACGAGTGCCTGGCTGACAATGCGGGTTGTGAACAGCTCTGTGTGAACTCAGAAGGATCATTTGAGTGTGCTTGCAATGCTGGCTATTACCTGACTGCAGATGGAGAAAGATGCATTCGTAAGTAACTCTGATTTATAGAAAAAATGTTTTGGTATAATCCGTTCATCATCAAATTTGCTCACGAAAAATTTAATTTTCTCATTGAATAGCTTCTGCGGTGGTCTTGAAAAATGTCCATTTGCAGGCTAAAGAGAAGACTATTTTTGAAAATTTACCACTGAAATGACTGGGTCGATTATTGAGCCAGTCATTCCAGTGGTAAATTGTCAGAATATCTTCTCTTGATATGCAAATGGACATTTCTCAAGACAACCGCAGAAGCCATTTTGGCTGGCTAGAGTGTTAATGCTTTAATATAAGTTTAATAAATATCATTTGGAGCAGCTTTACTGAGTTAAAAATGATATTTGCTAGGCCTGGATGATGATTGCAATACAGCTCATGAATATGCTAAAATGTTTCCAAAATAAAAGCACAAATTATTACTATTTTGAGCACATTGTAAGAAAGGTTCTATTAACCCTTTAATGTCTAAATTTGTTAAACTTAAATATTTACTTATTGAATGTCCATTTGCAGGCTAAGAGAAGAATATTTTTGAAAATTTACCATTGGAATGACTGGCTCGGTTATCGGGCCAGTCATTCCAGTGGTAAATTAAAAAAAATAGTCTTCTTTTCATATCAGCCAAAAATGCCATCTGCAGTGGTCTTGAGAAATGTCCATTTGCAGACCAAGAGAAGACTATTTTTTATGCGCCTTGAAATTTTTTTCGCAGGACCATATAGTCGCCACTTTGTCCGTCCATCCATCCGTTCACCCGTCTGTTTGTCCGTCCGTTCACCATATATAAGTTTGTCCGGGACATAGTTTCAAGACCTTTTCACATATGGTATGAAAAGTAGCTTAAAAGTAGGTCATGCTGAGCTGCTTTTCATGGTCGACTGAATATCACAGAAAATGTTTGTCCGGGGCATATTTTCAAGACTTGCACATGTGCTCACCAAATTGGTATGTGGATGCATCTTAGGGAGGTGTGCACAGTATGAAAAGTATGTCATGCTGACCTACTTTTCATGGTCGACTGAATATCACAGAAAAAGTTTCTCCGGGCCATAGTTTCAAGACTTTCACATATGGTCACCAAACTTGGTATTGATTATTACAGAAAATATCTCTGTTCATTTTGAACATAGTTTTTGTATGTATTTTTCATATGGTGCCAAGCAAAGTCTAAGTGTGTTTATTTAGAGAAACTTAGATTTTGCTTTTATTAAGCTATCCTTAACAAATTGTTCTCTAGGGCAAATCCCGCCAGACCAAAATAATGATGGCCCACCGAATCATTCCTACTCCCCAAATTGTGGATTTAACATCATTGCCCATGCCAACAATATTTTAGGGATGGCCTAATATGGTGATATATTGACAATTTCAAGTTCGTTTCTCTGTGTCTGAGCCACAGTTCCAAACCTTTCCCTGAAGCATATGCCTTCGGGGGTTATCCATTCAGTTTCTCTGCAGAGTATGTCTTCGGGGAGCATACATCAATTTATTGATTTGCCTTATGAAAATTTGCCACTGGAATGACTGGCTCGGTTATCGAGCCAGTCATTCCCGTGGCAAATTTTCAAAAATAGTCTTCTCGTGACCTGCACATGGATATTTTCTATGAGAAAATATAAATTTAAAAAAATAAATTTGAGGGTTAAAGGGTTATGCACCCATTGTCCTTGAATATTAATAAAACCTTCCATTGTGAATGAACTTTTAATGCTCTCTATAATGTGGTATTCACTATAAACAGGTTTGATTTTCTTTTCACTTCAGCGGAACAATATCTTAGAACAACAGTATCTCCGGACACACACCTGCCAGAAAGAGGCGATCTCCCGCGAATCGTGTATGACACGACCCCTCACCCAATCCAGTCAATTAGTGATCAGCTGGAATTGAAACTACCTCAGGAGCGACCGCGTGACTCGCCTGTATTCAGTAAGTTTTATGTGTCGTAATAATAAAATTAGAATACAGTCTTGATATAGATGCGTCCTAACAAATCAATCTTTGTCTGCATAAGAATGTGAATGGTTCTTTCCAGTTTTAGCTATTCCCCACCCATTCAGAGTTAAGAACGCCCTGTCTCAATTTCCAGAAAACTATACACGTAAGTTGTTGAATATTTTGAAACTAATTTGACTGTGTTGTTACCTATGGCAGCAACAGCGCCCAGTCAAATTAGTTTCAAAATATACAACAGAATGGTTATTAAATAGTAAAGACATACAATTCGTACAACAGTACTTATTCTGTCTTCAATTATGTGTTCGTGACATACTTAATTACGTCATTCAAGACGTCATTGATTATGACATAGCTGATTATGACGTTATATGATGGATGGATAAACTTGAAAGGTCCATATTAAAGCTAAGTATTATCCTTGCATGCATATTTGTACCAAGCCCACAGAGCATCCCGCGTAGTTAGTCGTGATTTGACATCAATGATACCTATCGTATAATACTGTGACTCCGATCCCATATATGTGAAGTTCATACACTGTATCTGCAGCTGTCTATGCATTTCCTATCTCTGCTATGTGAATGTTTTCATTGTGTCCCATCCATCCATCCATCCCTCAGTTTACCCATCCATCCGGCCATACATACACACATACCATCCATCCATCCATCCATCCATCAATCTACCCATTCATCCGCCCATACATACACACATCCCATCCATCTATCCCTCAATCTATCTATCCATCCACATACATACACACACCCATCCCATCCCATCCCATCCCATCCCATCCATCCATCCAGGATCCCTCAATCTACCCATCCATCCATACACACACGCACGCACGCACGCACGCACGCACGCACGCACGCACGCACGCACGCACGCACGCACGCACGCACGCACGCACGCACGCACGCACGCACGCACGCACGCACGCACGCACGCACGCACGCACGCACGCACGCACGCACGCACGCACGCACGCACGCACGCACGCACGCACGCACGCACGCACGCACGCACGCACGCACGCACGCACGCACGCACTTCCTTCTGTCCAGGGTCCCTCAGTCTACCCATCCATCCACCCATATACCCACACACACACACCCATCCCATCCCATCCACCTATTCGTCCCTAAATCTATCCCTCACACACACCAATCTACCCATCCATCTGCCCATATGCGCCATCCTTTCCATCCATGCATCCTCTTGAGGATTGTCCATTTGCAGAACAAGAGATTATTTCAATTGACCACTCAAATAATGGGTGCATGGTGTGAGAGTAATGATGATGAATCGCTAGTCAGTTGGTTCAGTCAACAGTAAAATCTCCAATTTCTAGTAATTATATGATAGATTATCTGATTACCTGATCCATTGTACTATAGAATTGTTAGCATGTCCTATTCAGTTCAACTTCGAATGCCAACTGACCATGTAATGAACCTTTCCAGTTTACCCATTCATTATATATATGCATCGTAAACAACTACGTGACATGTAGGATGATGACATAATCATTACTTCATAAATGACTCGATTTAGTACATCTTAAATGCTTAGTAGTCCATCAGATTGTTTGAATTGTATGTGTTTACTATTTAATAAACATGATGTCGAAGATTTTTTAAGCTGATCCGAACACGAGCGAGGTGTGGGTGGAGCTTAGCTAGTGATGGGCAGGGCATAGCTAAAACTGGCAAAGTCCATGTATAGTCTGGGCAGGATTTCAGAAAATGTAACTTATGTGGGAATTTTGGGGTAAAAGTTGTCAAATACCTTTTTCTAGACCAGAATTTTATGCTGATTTTGAATATATTGTTTGCCAAGCTGGCAAATGATGTCTTGACCATGTAATTTCAATAAACATTTGACCACTGGTCAGTTTTCATATACCTTGACTAGGACACAAATGCTTGAGCAATTGCTATTAAAGTATCAATTAATAAACCATTTTTGTGCATATTATACTAAAACATATATATGAGAAGATAGATATTATGATAACTAGCCCTAGAACCTCTTCTTCAATAGCCACTGGTCACCTAATTCGCATAAAGAAACACGGTCGGTGTCCGGAAGGCAAATTTATTAAAACCGTATCGTCATTGTCTAGGAAGTAAACAGCATTTTCTAGATTATACTGATTAGGAGATTAAGACCACTTTATCTTAAGACACAAACATGTAATTTGGCAAGTTAATTTGCATAGCTGACCATGAGTTGTCTATTATATAGAACCATGATTATGCATAACAGTGCCACTTAGAATTACATAGTTTCTCAATAAGTAAACATTTGGTATAACGTCTTTATACCATTATATTGATTATACATGTACTAATCACTTTGGGATCACTTTTGTCAGAACATTTATAAGAAATATGTATCATGTTATTTCTGTCTAGTTCCTACATATATATATATCTGAATGGTTATGCATTTCTGCAGTCCATTTCACTGTCCTTGCAATGGCAGGCAGACGTGCAGATCAGATGCACCTGTCTACAACTACATCGCTGTGTTGCACAACCTTTACTGCAGCCACATGATATAATTTCCGTGCATGTCTGAGGAATCGGGGGTTTATACATCAGTTGTGGAACTAGCCCGCTATCGCTGTTTGTCCATCCACAACTCGTAGCCGGAGGCAGGTGAGGTTTTGTGATGTTTGCTTGTCTCCATATCAGTGCCTGATAATGAGCTCGACGTATGTGGAGTTCAGCTGCATCGGAAGTTGGTGGCAGTGCCTCATGTGAATGACATTTCCAGAAAAAGAGTCACACGTGCCTGGTCGCAAGTGGTTGCTGTTGGAACTTGGTAGAGAAGACAAAAGAACCTTTCTACTGATTTTACCCTTCAAGTCTCCAACTCCCATATCTTGGAGAAGATGGTGATGTGTTTGGAACACTTTCCATGCTGTCTTCTTGCTGTGCCCCGCTATGAAAGACACTGTGTCACATCCTGTGACAGCATGAAATGCTAGAAGTGTATCCACCAAATTACCCGGGAGATTATCAAACAGATCATGAACTGGAATATAATTGCACTTTTTCAATGTCCCTGCCTTCATCCATAACCGAATGCACCGCATGCTAGCAAAGTGAGCAATCAACAGAATTAGGACATCCGTGTCTTGAGAACACACTACAATTTCTGTTGCGTTTGTGTATAGGCAGTGAAGAACTATTCTCGTGTCGGCTTCTTCATGGGTTGCCTCGAGCATGGTAGTGTCCAACTTTCCATCGGAAGACTTTACTGTAGATATTTCAATGAATCCTCCGCTCACCACTACATTTTTGTCAGCCGGTACATTTTCCAGCAAATGGTGTGACAAGAAATTTGCCAGGTCTGCCTTATTATCGTCAAGTGCAATGAAGTTACTCCAATTTCCGGGAAGAGGTACGCAATCGTTCTCAATTAAATGGTGCACTGGTTGCAGACCTTTGGCTCGCTTTTCTCTAGAACCACCTTTATTCGATTGTTCATTGTATCTGTCAAATGTTACATCTATTCTTTGGAACTCCCTTCCTATGTTATATATATAATGGGCAAACCGTTCGACCAAGCCACCAAATGTGACTACATCTTTTGGTTTACCAAGTGCCATCACGACTGCCTGTCCATCCATAACAATGCATCTCATTTCAGAAAGTGTCAGGATATCAGCTAACAGCTATTTATTTCCTGAATTTAAGGTACCATTCGTGGGCACCAATAAAATTGGCACTGGCATAAGTTCGTGATTAAAGATGGCTTCCAGATCTACATTTCAACCCGCGTCATATGCAGTGATAAGTCTCTGTAAAATATTGCGATCTACTTTTACCACTGTTTGTTTATCTTTTCCTACTTTCTGTATGGAATAGAGTGATGCAAATGTAGACACTGGCGTCTTCTCCAGGCATGCAGAAAGTTCCACATGTGTCACGGTTTCTTTTAAAGAAGGTAATCTTTCTTCAGCGAATTTGGTGAGGGATACCTGTCCTAAATCTCTCGTGTTGAGACGACATGATGAAATCTCAGCCGTAGCCAAATCTTTGGTGACAGTATTTTGTAACGCAGGTGACTTATTGTCAAATACACAGTGGCGATTTAATACCGAAACTAACTTTGTCTTGTCTGTTGTATCCTGTGTTTCCCTAGCTCGAGTAGATTCTGTAGGTTTATAATCATCATTGGCATATTCTGACAATAACATTTCTCTGGTTTGTTGGAAATCTGTGCTCTCAAGTTGTAAGACAGTGCCCATCTGCTCAGGGCTGATGAAGTTTTCGTGATGCCGACTATGCCACCACCCTTTTTACCAATTCCATTTAGCCATTCAAGACTGTGATCTGCACTGACTTAGTTGAACTTATTGTTCATTTCTTTCATTACAAAGTTACCATTCTGGAATTCATTTTTTGCTTCCGGTGGAAGGTGCATCTCTGCTACATATACCGATCCCCACCTGGCATAATTTGTGTGATTGTAGTGGAAGAAGTAAGGGAGCATTTTGGTGAAAGATTCTAAGTGAAGTTCCCAAAGGCCTTCGTGGTCTGCTCATGTGTACTGTAGTAGAATTGCAAGCATTTCCATATAATGCCACCAGAACACTGCACATAGATTGTTGTCATGTACATCAGCGAGGAATGCATTCATGCATTCATGGAATCTGGACGAAACAAGTATGGAGACTAGGTCATCAAAGTCACTCCTGGCGTTCGATTTTGCAGCATTCTGTAGCGAAGATTTCAGTTCATCATCATGGTCTTCCATGTATGTGAATAATTTTGGCAGAAGAATTCGCGAAAGTGCCTGCAAAGTCATCTTGTGTATTCTCATGTTTCGTGAGTATCCTTTTCCCGCAAGTACACGCTCTGCTGCTTTTGCACCAAGGATTCCACTGTCAACCCACATGTCCATCAAACCACAACATTGTTGTCCAATGATCCTGTGGAATATCGCTGTATGTAGTCCCCCTAGTCTCGGGATGAGAATATCCTTGTAAGCAGGAACTCCCCATTTCAGATGCATGAGATTCCGATACAGGGCTCCATCGACCGTGACAACAATGTGTCTTTGTTTCATTGACGTTGTGATGTGAATGAACCGTTGTATTACCGTGTTTAATTACTCGATTTAGTGTGCTAGTGCTTGTATTATGGGCAAATAGCTGATTGTTGTTTGTTTTGGATTATTCGCACTATATGTTTGTGCCCGGTCCAAGAAGTTTTCTGTTCCTCATCTTGTCTTAATTACGAATGCCACGTCTAAGGCTTCTGCCTTCGCACACTGAGGAGAGGTTGAAGTTGTTGACTCATACCACTCTGGTTTAACATCGCCATTAAATTGTGGGTTTGCATTTACAACGTTCACATTGGGAGGTATAATAGAATCTAACTCTTCTGGGACATTCAGTGTTGAGTTTTGTGATAGAGTTATGTCTTTTAGAATGTTGTGATGAGCTGGTCCTCGCTGCCAGGCTGCTGCCTGGGTTGCGTGGAGTGTGTTCATGTCATCAAGCATACTGTCATAATGTCAATATTGTCCACAGAGAAATGGACAAACTGTTCCTATACAAGATTTGGTGGAATAATAGCCCCAGACACATCCATGGTTTTTAGAGTACTTTCTGCTAATGCGGTGTCCAATCTTAGAACATCTCTATAGTGAATTATGTGACCAGCATTGTGAAAAATCTGTACCAAATGTTTAGATCGCGTTGCTTGGTGAAGTGTGCTGGCCAATCCTATGTGCTTTGATGTCAACTGTTTTCCTCCGCTTACGGAATACACCATATCTTGTCTGATACTTAGTATTCTGGTTTGTCTGAGCGCTTCACTACGTGTATAATCAAGTTTTTCTGAAGTATTTTCAGGCTCTTAAAATTCTAAAACTTCCTGACCCTCTAGCAACAAACTAAGAAACATATGGACACTGTTAGGTACGCAATTAATCGCGTTCTCTTGATTAACATCTACTCCTTGGAATGTCTTATGTTTAAATATATTACTTCTTAGCTTTAAGGCAACATGCACTAGTGACAGAAACTCTCTTCAGGTCGATATATGGGTATTGTCATATTTTCTTCCTGTTTATCAAATGTCATGAATGCAGATATCGGGATATGAGCATATTTCTTAGGCACAAGTACAGTATGACTGTGCCGGCATGATCACGTAATACAATAACATCAAGCAGTCATTCAACTAACACTGTCAGCTTTTCTTTGAATGTCGCAGGTCTGCTAACAAATGATAGCCAGCTGGTAATACCCGATTCATTTATAATGTCACAGTAACGATTCCATACTTCACTCAGTTCAGGAATATCATCATGTGCTGCAGATTTTTCTAATTCATTTAGTAACCAAACCATCGCAATGTCAGTGTCCGACTTTACTGAATATATCTTTATTTCGGTTGGAATTTCTGGTGAATTTTCTGAGGCAGATAAGATGATATTTCCCTTCGGAGGCTATGAGATCATGCACATCAGCAACACGCACCCTCATTGCCTGATTGGATTTAGCGAGATCAAGTATGTGCGTACTCATGTTGCCAGTTGTCACCGCGATAACACATTGCTTTGTTGACGTTTGGCAAAACATACACATGTTCCAGTTTATTGGTAACATCTTACTACGTAGGGAGTGCACCCAGTATTTTGTTGTAAAGATAGGTCCTGACCAGTAGATGAAGTAGATTGCTGAACAGATTTTCGCAGTAGTTCTATTTTCCCCTTACTGGCATAGTTCACGTAACGATATTTATGCCAATGTCATACAACACATTTATCTGTAGATGTTCCCATGATTGAATTAACCCTAGTAACTAGAATCCCTGAACTTTTGCCGCTGCTGAGTTGCGTCTACAATATTCATTAAACCCGCTTCGCTGGCATCAAACATTGATTTATTTCGATGTTCTTGGCATAGAATGCACAGCGTTAATTCGACTGGTAACGTTCTCTTCAGCGATTTCAAAGTCTCCATGCTTCAACCTGCAATAGAGAGAAACAATCATTTGATAGTTATTAAATTTATAGAAAATACAAGAAGAAAAGAAATTAGGCACCTTCATAACCCTCAAAATTTAGTTGTTTTGGGCAAGTGATAAACTAACATTTAAGTGGGATGTCATACAGGAAGTACGAACTGGAGCCACAATGAAGTGTTTCTCATAAGGTGGTTTGTTTTATAGCCACCCATCTTAAGGAAACACCATGTAGTGGCCCAAAAATCGATAAAACTGTTATAAAAGTACTGATTGGCTATAAATTGTTTAATGTAGTCAATAATTTTGTTCTTAAGCTCTGCAAAATCATCTTTTCAGTGGGAGTTCGATTAATACGCACCACATGGTGGTTCCTTAGGATAGGTGGTCATTAAAGCACCTGTCATAGGTTTCTTGTGGTCCATGTTTTTGGTTCTTATATTGCTTCCTACTTATACGTAATATTTTAAAGCTCACTGAACAGATGTTTTGCACAGAGTTCGAGTACGATATGCAAAGCGTTAGCATAGTATTACATCTGTGCATTATTAAGAGATATATTCATTTCCACATAATTGAGAGCATTAGGTCAGGATTATGATCGGAACGAACAACTTGTCCGCTATAAACATTATTTTCCAAATGTAACTTGGAGGTGTACAACATTCACACCAACGGGACCAGAATTCTTCAGTAGTGACACATGGTCGTTTGATTTATGCAAATTAAGTGACCAATGGCTACTAAAGACCAAACTTGGTGCAAATTCTGATGTTTTAGTCCTCAAATATTGCAATCCATATAAAATATGACATTTAAAACATAATTAGACAACTCTAGGTCAATCACTTACGCCAGAATCAATATTCTTTTAAAAATGACCAGTGGTCAGCTGTTTGTGCAGATTAAGAGGTCAAGAACTCATTTCCCAGCTTGGCAAACAAAATATTAAAAATCAGCAGGAAATTTTGGTCTAGAGACGGTTGTTTGCCAACTTTTACTCAAAAATGTCTACATGACTTTTTCTATGGCCCTTGTTAAAATTTCTGCTCAGACTATGTAGTGAGTGAATATAGTGTTACTGTAAGCCATTGTTGCCTAAGTCACCAACACCTTTAACCCTTTTGTGGTCAAGCGGGCTACAACTGGCTACTGCAGTAGTTTAACAAAATTTCAATTTGCAGAGTAACAAGAGTATTTTTGAAAGTTTACCACTGGAATGACTGGTACAATAACCGAGGCAGTAATTCCATTAGTAAATTTTCAAGAATACCTTTTCTGTTAGCCTGCAAAAGGACATTTAATTAACAAATATTTCAATTTTCTTGACCGAATTTGATGACTAAATGGTTAAGCAAAACTGTTTTCAAAACATCACCTGCAAAATGTGCTTCACTGTGTACATTGTGGGGCGTGGGTGGTAGTATGTTGGTGGGGATCATTCTGTTGATGGCCAAAATGAAAATAGTAATGATTGATAATTTCTTGCTGCTCTCTAAGGCCATAAATCAGGTACAGATTTTGATTGTTATGCAAATTAGCCTATAATGTACTGTTATTCACTATTATGTGGTTTAATGTATATTACATTCTTTTTAATTTCTTTAGTGAAAGTGTTTATGACCACATTAGTGTAACCTTTGCACCATCTATTTTAATATTGCATCAATCTCAGTGTGCATTGTCAATTTGCTTTGCTGGATCGACTTTATTCTTTCTTATATAACAAAGGGAAGTAACCCTTTCAATAAGTAAATGTCCTATGCAGACCTGCCAATTGAGAATTTCTGCAAAAGATATGAATATCCGCTTTAAAATACATAAACATCTGTAAAATGACGCCAAATTATTAGTAAATTTAATTTCTTTTCAATTTTATCATAACAAAATTGGTACTTAATAAGCATGGCTATCGCTTCATATTTTGAGGTAAATCTACATATCTGCTGATTAATGTGCTTTACTTCTAAGGTAGTCATCGGGGTTCGAGTCTCATTACAGGTTTGTCACAAGATCATTGGAAGTTTAGGAAATCTTCCTGACTCTGAGCTGTCTCTCTCTCACTTTCTCTCTCTATCCAGGAGTATGAATGGTACACTAGGCTTGCGCGATTAAGTAATTAAATAAAAAATTTTGATTATTTTTTAAATCGTGAACTTATATGATTAAAAATTAAATAATCGAATTATCGGGAAAAATTTCTACTGCATAAAATATTTCAAAACCTACCTTGTAGTTACTCTTTGATGCGGCAAGTCAAGAAAACTTAAATTTTGATCAGCGAGTGTCCATTTCTAGGCCTAGAGAAGACTATTTTTTGAAAATGTAACACTGGAGCGACTGACTTGAGCATTGAGACAGGCAGTCTGAGTAATTTGTATCCAGGCTGATTAATTGACTAATCACATTTACGCTTTTACTCAAAGCAATAATCGCACAAACCTACCTGTAATTGGCTGAAATAAACAACTTAGCCCTATTTCCTAACAAATAGAGATCTGACAGAATTCAAATAGACAAATAATATACTTGTTTCATATCTATGTGTATAGATTTTGACAAACACAAAATTCGTCACCGCAAGGACAAACATCGTCCTCATATTGACCGAGTACAATTGATGGATGTAGAAGTTGGTCTCCCGAGGGGTGAGTCATTGTCACCATGGAAATTCGTTCGTGTCAACGCATGCTTTCTTTTGGTGGTGGTGATTGGTTCTTGAAGTATACAGATTTCTCTTGTTCTGTTGTGAAATATATCAACGCTCTGCTGAACCGTGCTGGTGACTGGAACTTGCTGTGCGCTTCTGGTGGTGGAATTTCTTGTATTAATTTTCATATTATTGATTTCTTTTTAATGCTTATTTCAGTGGAAATATTAAATGAGATCTGAAAACTATACTTTTGCTTTCGCTGGAATCTAATATTTATAAATAGTTTTATTGCAGACACAGCTACTCCTTATTTTTTAAGTAATTGACTGTTAGCCAGCAACAGCTTTCAGTCAAATTATTTTTTTTTTAAATAGTGAATAGAATTTTAAGGCAAAAATTGGCAGTATTAAAAAACTAAGCATGCATATATAGTCTGTGATAATTTGTTTATCTCGATGTGGCCTCTATTTTCTACTGGTATTTGTTTCATTGTCACAATATCGTTGAATTTTACACAAGGAATTTGCTGAAGCAATTATGTAAGCACCATGTCTGTCTGTCTGTCTGTCTGTCTGTCTGTCTGTCTGTCTGTCTGTCTGTGCCTGCCTGCCCGCCTGCCCGCCCGCCTGCTTGCCTGCCTGCTCAGCTAGGTCAAGTTGTTTGGTCAGTCAGTCTGTCTGTCGCTCTGTGTGCCTGTCTGCATCTTTAGGTTTTTTGTTCAATTCATGTAGTAGTGGTGACATCGTCTGCATAGTTTTATTGGTGTTTTGATGAGGGTGCTGGGTGGTAGTTGGTGTTGGTGGTGTTGCTGTTGGTCGTTTTGTTGGTGTTGCTGTTGGTGGTGGTGTGGTAGTTATGGTTGTTTGTGTTAATAGTAGTAGTAGTAGTAGTTGTTGTTGTTGTGGTGGTGGTGGTGGTGGTGGTGGTGGTGGCCGTGGTAGTGTTTATGTTATTAGGAGGGGTGGTGGTAGTAGACTGGTGGTGGTGGTTTGTATGTGTGATGGTGCTAAATGTGAAAATATGACTATATAGAGGAATACTTTTTATTTCGCTGTTAAATATCATTGTTATTAGCTCACCTGGCCAGAATGGCCAAGTGAGCTTATGCCATGGCGACCGTCCATCGTCAGTCCGGCGTCCGTCCGTCTAGCCATCCGTCCGTCCGTCCGTCAACTTTTTCCTTTAAACGACTTCTTCTCAAGAACCACTAGGCCGATATAAGTTATCTTTGGCAGGAAGTATCCTTAGGACATAGGGATCCAAGTTTGTTCAAACGAAGCCGATCGGCCAATTTGGCCGGTGGCCAATTTGGATTTCGGCCGATTTTAGGAAATGTCTTTAAAAATCTTCTTCTCCGAAACCGCTTGGTGGATTGAAGCAAATCCCATGAAATATGATCTAGGGCAAGAGCTGAACCAACTTTGTTCAAGGGAACTTGGTTGGCCAAATGGTTCAGCGGCCATTTTGGTTGAGCTAGTTTTAGCGAAAACGACTTCTTCCCCAGAACCGCTGAAGGGATCAGGCCGAGATTTGGCAGATATGATTGGGGACTAAAGGCCATTAAAGTTTGTTCAAGAGAAGTTAATCCGTCAAAAAACATGGTGCAGTCGGCCAATCAAAATACAGCATGTTTGGTGGCCATATTGGATTTTTTTATTTGATGGATTTTGAGGCTGAAATTGGTTTTATATAGGTTTTTTTTTGGTATTCTGATCACAAATTTGCAATTTTCAAAGCTGTCGGATAAACGTTTTGGTGGCCATCTTGGATCATTTTCCCGCCAAATGCTCCCATACTAAAGCAATGGGAAATTTAAAATGTCTACTTTTCGAGAACTTATGGGACGATTTCAATTATATTTGGCAGGAAGCATCCTTAGGTTGTAGAGATTCAAATTTGTTCAAACAAAGCCGATCAGCCAATTTGGCCGGTGGCCATCTTGATTTTTGGCCGACTTTTTGAAACGTCTTTAAAAATCTTCTCCGAAACCGCTTGGTGGATTGAAACAAACCCCATGAAATATGATCTAGGGCAAGAGCTGAACCAAGTTTGTTCAAGGGAACTTGATTGGTCAAATGGTTCGGCGGTCATTTTGGTTGACCTAGTTTTAGCCAAAACAGCTCCAGAACCGCTGAAGGGATCAAAATTTGGCAGACCTAATTAGGGATTAAGGGCCATTAAAGTGTGTTCAAGGGAAGTTGATCCGTTAAAAAAACATGGCCGCAGTGGGCCAATCAAAATACAGCATGTTTGGCAGCCATATTAGATTTTTTTATTTGATGGATTTTGAAGCAAAATTTTGTTTAGAACAGTTTTATGAGTATACTGATTTCAACCATGCCATTTCTGAATCTATCAGATAAACGGCTTGGCGGCATGTAGTAAAATTGGCATTTAGTACAGGTGGTCTTTATAGCATGTTTAACTGCATTCTAAAACCCTTGTAATCATTTGACAGAGTGACCAAACTCACTTAGCAGCAGTTGTTCACTAGTTCAAAATAATAATTTGACTGAAAGTCATTGCTGCCTTAGAATGCAACAACTTTCTGTCAAATAAATATCCAAATATTCAAAGTCATATATGTCAGCATACAAAATACATATCTTAGATATTTAGACAGCATAGGAAAACATTTAATCTTGTAATTTAAAACCACAACTCTAATTCTCAGGATTGAAATGAAATTAATACCCTGTGAGGTAGTGAGCTGATGAAGTGTACCATATTCACATACTGATTCTAAAAGATTTATTTAATTAATTCATCATTAACCCTTTAACACTCATATCAGCCAAAAACGGTTTCTGCAGTGGTCGTGAGAAATGTCCATTTGCCGACTAAAAGAAGATGTTTTTTGAAAAGTTACCACATTCCAGTGATAAATTTTCAAAAATAGTCTTCTCTTGGTCTGCAAGTGGACATTTTCTTTGAGAAAATTTAAATTGTCTTGAATAAATTTGAGGGTTAAAGGGTTAAAGCCAATTAATTCTAGCGATGAATTTAGTTGAGTATTGCGTTATTCACAAGTTTTGTTGGATAGCATGTAGCATATTGACAGACATTTTGAAAATGGTTTTGCTGATGATGTCTGTTACTGTCAAGTGCAGCAACAGTTTTCAGCATGACTATTCAACCCTTGTCACACCAATGTCTAGAGATAAATTGTTACAAAGCCAGTATTAGAAAGGCTGGTGTACAGTTTGTAAACACCATTGCTGAAGACCATTGCTGTCATATACAGTGCTGTTGCTGTTATACAATTGACAGCAACAGCTTACACAACAGCTGTTAAGCAACAGCGTAGCACATTATTTCCAGTTAAATGCGTTAATAAGATTCGCTTCTTATCAATTTATTATTATTAGCTCACCTGGCTATCGCTATCAGAGGACACAATATCTTACCTATTTTGCTAGGTTAGGAAAACGGTTAACCCTTTAGCCATCATATCAGCCAAAAACGGCTTCGGCCGTGGTCTTGTGAAATGTCCATTTGTAGACCAAATGAAGACTATTTTTGAAAATTTTACCATTGGAATGACGGACTCTTTTTAACGAGCCAGTCATTCCAGTGGTAAATTTTCAAAAATAGTCTTGGTCTGCAAATAGACATTTTCTATGAGAAAATTGAACTTTTCTTAAATTCAACGGTTAAATGGTTAATTAATGTGCAATTGGAGTTTTATTTCCACCATCCATTGACATATGACAGCTTTTATTACCATAATAGATAAAAACTAAATTAACAGGTTAACTTTTTCCCTGCAACTGCTGCCTAAATATTTAATATATGTATTGTGTACTCTGATACCTATACTGTTAAAATATTTTGAAATGTATTTGATTCATTGAAAGTTGTTGCTGCCTAAGTCAGCTATGACTCAGTCAAACTATTTTTAAAATAAACTGCAGCATCGCGAACTTGGCCATTCAGCAAGATGTACACGTGTTAAAAGGATGGTTTGGAATATACTCAGTTGAACCTGCTATAAAGACCATCTGTATTAACCCTTCTTAAAGAAAGCCAATGTTGCCTAAGGCACAACGGCTTCATGTCAAATTAATTTCAAAATATTCAACAAAAGTTTTATATCATAAAGAATATACTTTTTCCGGGATTTATGGGTGAAAGGGTTAAGAGACCACCTGCCTTAAAGACTATTTTCTTCATTTGCTAAATGCAATTAAGTAATGTATTTGAAACTTTATTAGCCCTTTAATGGTCAAACCAGTCAAAACCTGCCTGTGCAGTGGCCTTGACGAATGTCGATTTGCAGGCCAGCATGTGTATTTTTGAAAATGTACCACTGGAATGACTCGATAATCGAGCCAGTCATTCCAGTGATACATTTTCAAAATGCTCCATATCTTGGCCTGCAAATAGACATAACCTGAAAGTTTTGTTTTACTGAAAAATCATGACCATTAAAGGGTTAAGAAACCAGTTACCATAAGAGGCTGTCTTCTGATTCTCACTTGAGTGGTGTCTTAATACAAGTTTTACTGCATGTCATCAATTTCTGTTGTTAGTACTGATGTCTTCTATTTTTGCTTAAATATTGTTCAAAAGCACCTTTGCAAAATCAACCATTTGACTGAAAGTCATTGGAAGTGGCACTGATTGATGTAAAACTCCATAAAGATTAGTTGAGTTGTAAATGTTCCAGGTGAGCGACACAGGCCCCTTGGGCCTCTTGTTAGATGTATGTTTACACATTAAGAATAATTGTAATAATTGTATGCTGTTTTTAGTTTTACTTAGTAAAAATTGTCTTGTTTTATTTACTATACTTAATCGGATATTAATACGTTAATGATCTATCTGGCCAAAAAGACCTTTGAGAAATGTCCATTTGCAGGCCAAGAGAATATTAAATTTGTGAAAATTTACCACTGATATGATTGGCTCATCAAGTCCATGCTTTATATATATATATGTGTGTGTGGGTGTGTGCGCGCGCGCCCATTTGACATGATATACACTAGGCAGACATGACAATCAATTACAGTATATACATCACTTGTCAGAGTAAACTGATGAAGCACAATGATGCAGTTAATTAATGTATGCAAGATTTTAAGATTAGTAAACAACAGCTTGCAATGAAAGCAAACTTTGTGTCCTAGAATTCTTTATCATGACACTCACCATGTGCCATTGCTCAATGAGAGAAGACATCATAGGATTTGCAAATAGCTAAACAATGTTTTGTTAATCGATGAGAGAGAACAATTCATATGATTTACAAATAGCTAACCAATGTTGTATTGTCGAGGGAGGGAGGGAGGGAGGGAGAGAGAGAGATTTTGATTTTCAAATACCTAGCGAATATACCATTAACCCTAGAGAGATCAGCTCAATGTAATTTACATATAGCTAGGCAATGTCCTGGTGGAGAGAGAACAATTCATCCAATCTACAAATAACCAGAAGTCAGTCATATCTCTGCCCTGTGAGAGAGAGGGAGGGAGGCAGGGAGGGAGGGGTGGGGTGGGGGAGGGGAGGGGAGAGGGAGAGGGAGAGAGAGAGCAACTCAAATGATTTGCGGAAAGCTAGCCAATGTTCCACCTTCCCAAGATAGAGTACGTTATATGATTTACAAATAACCAGCCGATGTCCCGCCACCCCAAGAGAGAATGTGTCATACGATTTACAGAAAGCTATCTGATGGCCCACCACCCCAAGAGAAAACACATTATATGATTAACAAAAAGTTGGCCAATATCCCACCACCCCAAGAGAGAATGTGTCATATGATCTACAAAAATCTAGCCATTGTCCCACCACCCCAAGAGAGAATGTGTCATGTGATTTACAAAAATCTAGCCAATGTCCCGCCACCCAAGTGAGAATGTGTCATACGATTTACAAAAATGTATCCAATGTCCTGCCACCTAAGTGGGAATGTGTCATACGATTTACAAAAATCTAGCCAATGTACCGCCACCCCAAGAGAGAATGTGTCACATGAGCTACAAAAGTTTAGCCAATGTCCCACCACCCCAAGAGAGAATGTGTCATGTGATTTACAAAAATCTAGCCAATGTCCCGCCACCCAAGTGAGAATGTGTCATACGATTTACAAAAATCTAGCCAATGTCCCGCCACCCCAAGAGAAAATGTGATATATGATCTACATAAATCTAGCAAATATCCCACCACCCCAAGTGAGAATGTGTGATATGATTTACAAAAAGCTATCTGATGTCCCACCACCCCAAGATTGAACACATTATACAATTTACAAAAAAGCTATCTGATGTCCCACCACCCCAAGAGAGAACACATTATACAATTTACAAAAAGCTATCTGATGTCCCACCATCCCAAGAGAGAACACAATATACAATTTACAAAAATCTAGCTGATATTCTGCCACCCCAAGAGAGAATGTGTCATATGATTTGCAAAAAGCTGTCAGATGTCCCACCACCCCAAGAGAGAATATTTCATATGAATTACAAAAAGTTAGCCGATGTACCACCACCCCATGAGAGAACACATATGATTTACAAAAATCTAGCCAATATCCCACCACCCCAAGAGAGAATGTGTCATATGATTTACAAAAATCTAGCCAATATCCCACCACCCCAAGAGAAAATGTGTCATATGATTTACAAAAAGTTAACCAATGTCCCACCACCCCAAGAGAGAATGTGTCATGATTTACAAAAAGTTAGCTGATGTACCACCACCCCAAGAGAGAACACATAATATGATTTACAAAAAGCTATCTGATCTCCCGCTACCTCAAGAGAGAATGTGTCATATGATTTACAAAAAGCTAGCTGATGTCCCGCCACCCCAACGGAGAACACATGATACAATTTATAAATAGCTAGCCGATGTCCCACCACCCCAAGAGAGAACAGATCATACGATTTATAAATAACCAGTCAATGTCCCACCACCCCAAGAGAGAACATATCATACGATTTACTAATAGCTAGCTGCGTTGTTCCGCCACCACACGACAAATTCAATCCAAGTGATACATTTTTTGTGCACTTTATCCATGTTAAATGTTCCATAGTAATGATAGAAATGTATCTGTGTTATTATTGTGCAGAGTGTGTCTATGGCCAGTTTGGACCAAACTGTGAATTCAACTGTCGAAGTTGTCGCCATGGCGCCCCATGTGCTGAGGCACAAAATGGCTGCATCTGTCCGATTGGCCGATATGGGATCATATGCAATGAAACATGTCCAGAGGTAAGGGTTTGTATTTGTCTGGTAATGCTGTAACATTTAACGAATTAAATGAGAATTGATTATTGTTTATCCTCCCGCTTTCATACCCACCCGCTTGTATATCCACCAGTTAAGCTGCTCCACCCGTCCTTGTGATAACACTTGGTAAATATAAAATATCACCAGTTCCCGAATCGATCTGTCTAATAATACAGTACATCTCAGAATTAAGATGTTTCCCAAACAAAATAAATCATAATGTAGGCATGTGTGATTATTGCTTTGAGTGATCACGATTGGTTATTTAAGGATAATCATGGTTACTCGAATAATCAGCCTGGGTACAAATTACCCAGACATAACAACAAAGCTATATGCATGACGAAAAGCTGCAATGGTAATTAGAAATGCCCATTTGTAGGCCAAGAGAAAACTATTTTTTGTCTCGCCTGCGAAGAAGAAAGCGAGACATATGTGTCACTTTTCCGATGCCGATGGCAACGACGATGGCGTCAACAATGTTAAGTTTTTGCATTTAGCAGAACTTCTCGGCTTATCTTTCAGGATTGATCAATCTTATTGAAACTAAACTTAGATACATTGTTACCTATAATGTTAGGAAGCAGCATGTTGACACTGAAATTACAACGTTGACGGTCAAGGAACAACGTCGAAGGTCAATGTCATTCTTACCTCTAGAAAACTGTTATTTTTCAATGTTAAGTTTCTAGGCTTAGCAAATCTTGTCATGTTATATTTCGGGATTGCTTAACCATAATGGAACACAACTTGAATACATGGTTGCTTATACCAAGAGGATGCAGAATGGCAACATGGAAGTCACAGGTCAAAGGGCAAGGCCATTCTAATATAGCTATTTGACCTCTGCTTCTTCAACCTTAAGTTTTTCCATTCAGCAAATCAATTATATTTGAGGATTCGTTAATCCTATTGGACCTAAAATTGAATACATGGTTACCTATAATGTTTGGAAGCGGCATAATAACATGGAGGTCACAAGGTCAAACATCATTGCCACTGTGACAAACAAGAGACAGGCGAGACATTTAATTCCATGGAATTCTTGTTTTATAATTTATCACTGGAATGTCTGTCATTCCACTGATACATTTTTAAAAATAGTCTTTGGCCAGCAAATGAGCATACATTTAGTGAGCAAAATGTCAATGTTCCTGAGCAATCACATTAAAGAGTAGTAAATTGTAGGAGTTGAATTATTTTAAGCAGTAGAAATTATTTACAATTATTCGATTATTTAATTTTATAAATAATATAAATTAACGATTTAAAAAAATAATCGCGATTTTCAATTTAATCACGTAATCACGTAAGCCTATCATAATGTTAACTATTTTGAACCTAATAGGATTCTTCCAATCCAATTATGATCAAAACACTGCTTACTAACTAACATGTTTCTGTTTTTGTTTTGGAAACATGTTAACTTATTTCTGAGCTGTATTGTATATGGATGCTAGAAAGTCATTAATAAATTTCTTAGGAATCTATTTTGCTGGTGTATTGTCCTCGAGAGAGAGTTGGTCAACATAACCTGGGAATAACATAGGGATAACAATTAGCAACAAGCTACTGTATCATCTCATATATGTAACCTAGGTTTGCACGATTGTGATTAAATCGAAAATCGTGATTATTCTTTGAATCGTGGATTTATATGATTAAAATTTAAATAATCGAATAATCAGACTATTTTCTCCTTCATAAAATATTTCGAAACCTAACTTTTAATTACTCTTTAATGTGATAAGTCACGGAAATTTACACTTTACTCATCAAATGTATGTCCATTTTTTCCCCAATCTTTTTGAAAAGGTATCTCTGGAATAACTGACTCGAGCGTTGAGCCAGGCGCTCTGGTGATAGATTTTCAAAAATAGTCTTCTCTTGGCTTGCACGTCATTGGTATGCCTTGTTGTTATATCTGGGTAATTTTTTCCCAGGCTCATTAATCAAGTAATCACGATTATTTTTAACTAATCAATCGTGATCACTCAAAGCAATAATCGTGCAAGCCTGGTGTAACACTTTGACCTCTGCTGTGCTATTCATAAATGTCCATTTGTGGGCAAAAACAACCATAATCTTTGAAAATTTACTACTGGAATGACGTTTGGTTATCAAGCCAGTCATTTCAGTTGTAAATTTGAAAAAAAGGTCCTCTTGGCTTTCAAATAGAAATTCACTAAGTAAAAATTTAAATTTTCTTGACCAATCGTGACCATTAACTGTCTGACTGCTGTAAGCCCTGAATATTTTGAAAACAATTTGGCTTAGCCACCAAGGAAAATGTAGTCTGCAGAGATTCAGCAGGAAGACAGTTAACAGATGACATTAATTCTTACTTAATGATGCCTAACTTGTCGACCTTGTCTGTTTCAGGGCACGTATGGTGAAGGCTGTAACTCTGTGTGTATGTGTCAGAATGGTGGCTCATGTCACCACATCGATGGTCAGTGCTCATGTCCGCCGGGTGTCAGTGGTGAATACTGTGAAGATGGATGTCCACCAGGTTTGCTTACTCTGAATAAATTAAATAGAATATGTCGGTGAACATCAAAGAAAGCTTTTGACATGACGATAGTTTCAACACTTCCTTCTGCTTTTGTCAAACTTGGAATGTTATTGTCAACACTAGTGTCACATTGAATTCAAGTGTGCGAGTTTAGCAGAGGTTAGCACCAATAATGATAATGCTGGTTGATGGATCACCCAGAATTGACACAGTACCAGCGCAGTAATCTACGTTATCAAGGTCGTTGCCATGGCATGACTATGGCATCATAATTGCATCAAATTGATAGATTATGACATCTCAGTCTGACAAGACAAGGGTGTTTCCTAACTCTCGCAAACAAATTTCCTCAATAATGTCATAATCATACCATGACAGCAACATAACAATAGTGTTGCAACACCAGACCAATGGAACAAGATCATTGTCAGCTATGTCTGTGTTGTGTATCAACTGTAGATTTATACCATGACCTACTTTTGGCAATTCAATGAATATTGATGCATTTTAATTCAGGTTAATTTACTTTTGATGTTTACTGAATAAGTTAATTATTTGTTCATATTTTTCATTTAACAAGGATATTTTGGTGATATGTGCATGAAGCAGTGTCCTCAGATCTGTGCCAGTAGACACTGTAATCGAAAGTTTGGTTATTGCGAATGTCTCCCGGGTAAATTTGGACCATCCTGTAACCAGCCCTGTCCAGCGAACACATGGGGACCGAACTGTGTCAACCAGTGCCATTGTTTAGAGGAGTCCACGGAAAGATGCAATCCAATGGTATGTTGTCAGAGTTATGCTCATTAGCGCTATAATGGTTAAGCCATGAAAAGACGGCCTCCGAAGTGGTGCTTGGAAATGCACATTTGCAGGCCAAGAGAAGAATATTTTAGAAAACTTAGCACTGGAATGACTGGCTCGGTACCCGAGCCAGTTATTCCGGTGGCAAGTTTGAAAAAATATTTTGCTCTTCGTATGTAAAATGGACATAAGCTAAGGAAAATTTTTTTTATCTATATTTTATTAACTCTGCCAGCTGAATTTCTGCAGACTATATTTTCCATGTGTCTAAACCACCAACAACTTTCAGTCAGATTGTTTTCAAAATGTTCAGCATGTCCAGAGTTATTGTCCATTGAAATTATTGTTTGGTGGCTTGCAGCAGTCAGTCAGACAGACAGTTACGCAATTTTGATAACTACTGGGTTAAGTTCCTACTTCCTTTTTCACGAACGCAGTTCATGCACATTCATGTCTGAAACTTAACCTTGGAATATTTATGCAGGTTCATATAAAATGTGGGACATCAAGTTGGTTGCAGGGTATGCTGTAAAATTGTTATGACAGTTATCTCCCCTGAATAATAACAAATGTGAAAATGAGCAGCTTTAACTCTAGAAAATCTGTCTGAATTATCATATTTTAATTCCTATTATTATTTGGTACATGAAAACCTTGTAACTTGATACCATTTACAATTTCATTTCATCAAAATCCATGCATATTCATCAGAGTTATCTCCCATGAAAAATAGAGAATTGATAAACAAAATTGGTTTCTGGAGCAGAAAACGTGCATAGCTTCACTTCAGATTTGATACATGTATGATATGCATTGTTAGTCTAGAATAACTTTCATGGGATTGGACTTCAGCGAAATCGGGTTTGTTTGTTAGAGTTATCTCCCTTGAAAATCTAGTTTAAACTGGATAATGAGTGGGTGGGGTGTGGAGGTAGACATGACCAGCACTGCTCATCTGTTATTTTGGAAAGAATTTAACTGAAGTTAGTTACTACCTCGTCTTTTTATCTGTTGTGTCATAACATTTCATGATGCTCGAGAACCAATGAAATAATTCTGTTAGTTATGTTTCTCTAAATGTGTGTTAAAGCAGCTCAGAAATAATTATCCCCACATCTTTCGAAGAATAGCCGTAATATTAACATCCTGCTTGTGTGTCTGTCTGTATGTGTGCGGTAATCGATTGTAACACAACTTGTCTGAAACTGTGGATGGAATTCAACCAAATTTGTTATGTGCATTACCCATATGAGTGGGGAGAGCAAGAGGACATTTACATTTGGTTTGCCCCAAGGGTTAAGGGGTGTGGTGATTCAAAAGGCCAAAGCAGTGAACGTGGGAATTTGCGATGCCATGTCATCGACTCAGCTATCTAGTTTAACAGGTTTCCAAAATAAAATAAAATGTAATGTTGAATATTTTGAACCTAATTGCTTCCAATCAAATTAGGTTCAAAATATTCAAAAGAACATTTTTACATTGTGTTCAAAGTTGTACTAACTAACATTTAGTTTGTGTTTTTGTTTTTGAACCATGTTAACTTATTCATGACTTGTACGATATATGACCCTTGTACAGACTGGCATCTGTAGGTGCAAACCTGGATTCAGAACCAAACACTGCAATAAGAAATGTAAACCTGGTTTCTACGGAAGAGAGTGTAAACACGAGTGTACGTGTCCGGAAAATGCTGAATGTGACCACGTCACAGGAGAATGCGTACACGATTGTCCGGCCGGCAAAACGGGACGTAGATGTGACCAGCGTAAGTCTGTTATGTGTTTCGATTAGTTTTAACATTGCTCGTGGCTGTTGCTGCTGCTGTGTTTGTATGCGTGTGGTCGCTGTTGCTGGTAAAATATTTAACCGATTGTGTGTGATTTAACCAAGTGACTATATCATGTGATTAACTGCATATATTTGGCTTTGTTGAGTAACTGGTTTAATCCGATGTTAAAAACATTGCTTCTAGTAATGCAAATTTTAAACATGCTAATTATTTTGAGGCAGCAATGACTCAGTGAAATTGTTTTCAAAATAATCAGCATGTTTTTGACAAAAGTAGGCGCATGAGTAAATCCTATAGAATACAGGATTAAACAGGGTAATAGTTGAATAAATTAGTTTATTATACATGCAACTTTTATTCAAAACAACACTATGTGAAATAACTTACAGGATGTTATGAAGTAACGCCACACTGTTATTAAAGATTAAAACTTTAACTAAAAAACTCACATATTTTAATTCAAACATTTACTGCATCACAAGATCACCTGGATATAATATATATATATATATCAAGCACCTTGCTAAAGTTTAGTAGAATAATCAATGTATAATATTGCAAAGCTAATTTTACGAATGTGGTTCTGGGTTGCATGAAGAATTGTCACGCACAGCTTTTCAGGTAAATCACTGTATTAACTCATTAACGCTTTCAGTGACAAATACCTGAAAAGAAAATGCCTTCCGCTGTATAGCATATTCTGCTGAATAATTTGAAATTAATATGACTAGAAGCCATTGCTGTCTAAGGCAGCAATTCCAGTCATAATAACTTGAAAATATTCAACATGTTTCCCGTTTGTTTGGCTTGGGATTGATATACGTGGAATTTATCGGTGAAAGGGTTAATCTCAGGGCAAACAAGCAGGAAAACTGTTGAATATTTTGAAATTAATATAACTGGAAAGCATTGCTGCCTTAGTCATATTAATGTCAAAATATTCAAAAGAATATGCGATGCATCGTAAAGAATTAACTTTTTCAGGGATTTGTCGTTGAAAGGGTTAATTGTCAAGCACACCAAAAGTCTGGCCTCTATAGTGGTCTTCGGGAATGTCTATTTGCAGGCTATGAGAAGACTGTTTTTGAAATTTTATCACTTGAATGCCTGGCTCAATAATGAAGACAGTGAATAGAAATACAGTGGTAAAGTTTCAAAAAATATCTTGGCCTGCAAATGGACATTGACTAAGCAGAGAGTATGGTTTTCTTTACCAAATTTGACTGTTAACCCTTTAATCCTGAAATTAGTTTCAAAATATTCAACAACTCATATACAGCTGTTATATGTCTAAGTGTTTGTTAATGCCTGCTAACCCTTTGTCAATTACATGTCAGCTGTATATGAGTTGTTGAATGTTTTGAAACTAATTTTAGGATCATGCGGAGAACGGTATTTAAACTTAACCAAAATCGGAAACAATAATAAAAACTATTATTAAGTTTAATAAAAAAATTTTCATTTATACATAACGCAACTAATTTGGTCAATAATCTTATTTATCATGCATTTTGATACACCATTAAAGGTGCATATTCACACCAAGTCCTTGGAAATAAAATTGTAAAAATTGTATACCTTTAGAAGCTTAAATTGTGGCTCTATATGTAATGGAACGAAATATATCTTAACATATAATGATTTCATTACATATAAATTAATATAGTTTTTTAAGTTTTGAAATTGAATTGGGACACGAGTCCCTAATTCAACTTCACAATTAAAAAAATTATAATAATTTGTAAGGAATTAAATCATCATATGTTAAGATGTATTTCATTTCATTACAAATTAAGCCTCTAAAAGTATACAATTGTCACAATTTTATTTTCAAGCATATATACCAATAAAATAATGAGATTATACAGAATCAATTTGACTCGGTGTAAGCTTATCTTCATGCGGGATCATAGTGGTCGATATCCTTCTGCGGTCAAAGTCAATGTTTTCCCAACACTTGTCAGAACATCATTTAAAACACCCGAAAAAGTTACTGCACAAGTTGAATGTGTGATGAATCCTGCAAGCTAAATTTGTGATAATGGTATTGAGAACGCTATTACTGTTACCGTTAGCAACAGCTTTACAGCTGCATCATTTTCAAATTGAGTAATATAGGTTGATAATTCACATTGTAATAAAACCAATAAAAATAATAGATTAAGCTAATATGATGTCATTAAAAATCAGAGTTACTTAAACACAGATTATTGTTTTGAATTGATATACTTAAACTACATCCATTAACGCATCATATTTCAAGGGAGGTAATTCTTGATCACAGACACTTCACTGTCTACTGGCAGGGAGGAAGCGATTTATGAAAACAGCGCATATATTTTGATTGGGGAATTTTTTTAACTCTTTCACCGATGAATTCCCAGTCTCTCATTTTCAAAACAACCATACCGGAAAACTGTTGCATATTTTGAAATTAATTTGACTGGAAGCCGTAGCTCCCTCCAGTGATCCCATTTTCCCGATATTTACTGGAAATCGATATTTCAATTTCACTTCCGGCATTTCCGCTAAAATTATGACTGCAGCAGTCATTTAGTCAGTCCGCAACTTGTGCCCTGTGCCTCATTATTATAAACATAAATAACTTTAATATAGCGAGATTTACTCATCTGAGATATCCCAGAATTATAAATTCATCAAAAATACGCCATTAAAACTAGCGAGAACTGAACTAATTTCACTGTCATATCCCTAGAGAGCGTATCACATTATCACATTTATCTGAAACAGAACGGATTCTAGCGGAATGATGCATTATCAGGAGCCGAGTTTCTCGTAGTTACAGGTGTTTTGTACCGATAAACACTAAATTTGATCATTCTTCCATTATATCATAACGCGCATCGGCTGAAATTTGCAAAAATCTGTATTTAGGGCCGTGCAAAGATCGGGAAAGATCGGTATTGAGCAGCAAATATATATGCTTAGGAAACTCAAATCGCCTCAATATCATTGTAATTACATCATTTCATAAAACATCACATGGTAGTTTCCGAGAAATCGTAAGGATTTGCCCTCTTTCTGACCTTTTTCAGAACTGATCAATCGCCTGTCGCATCTTTGCAAATCTAACGATTTCATTGGTTAGTGTTAACCTGATTTTGGCAACATAATTATGTATGCTAAGCTGAGGCTTCGCTTGTCTGTTTCCGTGACCCAAAACATTCTCCAAAACGAAGTGCAACGAAATCGGTGATTAACACGAATCGGCAGTAAATAATATATTACCACAGAAAAATTAGGCTGCTAACAGAAAAAAAGAAGACAAGCATTCACAAAACTTTGTTTATCCGCACAAACAAAAACAGTATTGGGGAACAATTTTGATTAAATTAAGTTTTCTTTAATTTTGCGACTGTTCGGAACGAAGACTTTTTGTAAATGTCTGCCATTTTTTGGGTCTCTTTACACCACTTACTAGACTGAGAACAAGTGAATTTAAGTGCCAAATTGGGCCTAGAATGCACCACAGTCCATCTAAGACCCTAGAGCTTCTGGGCTCCCAGACCCCCGGCCCCAGGGCCTTGCTTCACTTCGCACCATGGGTTTTTTTCCTTGGACCACTGATCACTGTCATTCAGGCAGCAACGACTCAGCCAAATTAATTTCAAAATATTCAACAGACTGTTTTATATCGTAAAGAATTTACTTTTTCAGCGATTTGTAGGTGAAAGGGTTAAAATACATTTTTATTTACTAATTCGTGATCGTCTGTTACAAAATTATAAGAGTTACATCCCTTGAAAGCTGTAACAAATAAAGCGTTAATTTGTGATTCCTGTTCCGATTTGAAGTATTGAATTTAATGCTAGTTTAAGTTAACATGGCTTTATTTAACCATTTCACTGCCATTAGGAAGTTTGTGCCACTTGTTTCTTTGTTGTAAAGGTTGACTCATCATGTTAACCCTTTAAATCTTAAATTTCTTCAAGAAAATTTCAATTTTCTCAAAAGAAATGTAAATTTGCAGACCAAAATAAGACAATTTTTGAAGATTTACAACTGGAATGACTGGCTCGGTTATCAAGCCAGTCATTCCAGTTGTAAATTTTCAAAAATTGGCTTCTCTTTGTCTGCAAATGGACATTTGTCAATACCACTGCAGAATCCATTTTTGGCTGATATGAGTGTTAAAAATACCACTCTGATGTCAATATCCTATCTTTTACTTTGTAAATGACAAAGAAACTGGTGTACATCTTTAGACAATTTTTATGGATTATGTTACTGTCCACAACAGCAATGTCTTCCATCAAATTTGTTGAAAAATGAACACCAGTGCATCTGTTAATTGAATTTGAAAATTTCTAATTTTAATATCAGAATGGTATAGGTTAATTAATTCAATACTTTAAAAAGGCCATATCAGTAACATAGTGATAGCAATAACTGCATATTCTCATCTTCAATTGGATTAACCCTTTAATGGTCATACCGGCCAAAACCCGCCTCTGTTATGGTCTTGTGGAATGTCCATTTACAGTCCAAGAGAATGGAATTTTTCAAAATTTACCACTGGAATGAATGGCTCGATAACAGAGCCAGTCATTCCAGTGATATATTTTGAAAAATGTTATTCTTTTGACTTGGAAATAGACATTTGAAATGCAGATATTGAAATTTTGTGGACCAAATTTGACCATTAATGGTTTAAATAATCAATGATATATAGCATCTAGAAGATGACTAAGTTGTCTCCCTTCAAGATATTCTACTGACAGTGGGGTCAAGCTTAAAACTCTTTCTTCGCAGTGAACTGGGTAATATTGTTATAATGACATAGATATTAGTTGAATTCTTAACTTTGAAACCCCAACTTCTCATTTCCTGAATAACCAATCAGTTTAAGATGGTGACCATTTGAAAATAATTTAACTGCAGGTGGGGTTGGGGGTGGGGGCTTTCAGTTAAATTAGTTTCATAATAATCAACATTATTTTCTATATTGATATGAATTCCTCATGTTTGATTTTTAGGTATAAGGCGTTAAGTACTCTGATGTCAATATTCTATCTTTTGTTGCGTGAATAGCAAAGAAACTGGTGTACATTTTTGAACAATTTTGGTGGATAATGTTGCTGTCTACAACAGCACCATCTTCCACCAAATTTGTTGAAAAATGAACACCGGTTTATCTTTTAATTTAATTTTAAAATCTTGGCATCAGTGTGGTAAGGGTTAATTAGATTACTTTAATTACGTCCCTAGTTAGAGATCCCTGGTTTAACTCATTTCATCCTCAGGTACCATATATATGAATGCAGATGAAGCATTTGATAACATTCTGATTGAAAGTTGTTGCGGTGCTTAACTGTATCTACAGCTTTCATTCAATTTGCTGTCAAAATCCTCAGTATGAAATCAAATAAATGTTGGAAATGGCACTACACATAGGATGAAAAGGGTCGGGCATAATACACATGACAAGCTAACAACGTTTAGTACGCTTACAATTATTTCAATACGAATATTGTATATATAATACATAGGTATGTTTAGATATGTTTGATATTTTGAAAATTATTTCACTGAATGTTCTTGCTGTCGTAGACACTAATTACATTCAGAAAAATTGTTTTCAAAATATCAAGCAGACACTGAAATAGGCAATGTAAGTTTGTAATGCTGCTTCTTTGTCAGGGAGTAGATACTTAACTATACATGTAGCAGTCAAACCTGTTCTAGAGACAACCTGCCTTTTGGCACCAGATAAGACAGGTGATTCCTATAAGACAGGTGGTCCTATAAGTCAGGTCATCTTATGATATCACTATCTTTTAGCTTTAACCCTTGAATTTATTCAAGAAAATTTCAATTTTATCATAGAAAATGTCCATTTGCAGACCAAGAGAAGACTATTTTTGAAAATTTACGATGGGAATGACTGGCTCAGTTATTGAGCCAGTCATTCCAGTGGTAATTTTTCAAAAATAGTCTTCTTTTGGTCTGCAAATGGACATTTCTCAAGACCACTGCAGAAGCCGTTTTTGGCTGATATGAGTGTTAAAGGGTTAAAAAAAGGCATTTCTTAAAGCTATTGACCTGCCTGTGCACGTTTAATAGTCAAATTCTACCACAAAAATCAAAATATTTGCTTCTTTAATCTCCATTTGCAGGCCAGGTGAAGACTATTCTTGGAAATTTACCAGTGGAGTGACTGGCTCGGTTATAGAACCAGGCACTCCGGTGGTAAAATTAAAAAAGTAGTCTTCTTTTGTCCTGCAAATAGATATTCCTCAAGACCATTACAGAGGCTGTTTTTGGGTGGCTTGTCCAGTAAATGTTTAAGAGATCACCTGTCTATCATGACCACCTGTCTATAGTGACCACCTACATGTTCCCCATTAATGTGGTCCATTGTGACAGGTTTGACTGTAAATTAGTTCACGTACAGTGTAGATATTAGAGTGCAATGCTTCCCACAGTCCTCCTTGCTTACCATCGTTTCTTTGATATCAGCATGCCTTAGGGGATACTTTGGCAAAAACTGTGCATTTGCTTGTGAATGCGATGAGAGCCAGTGCAATCCCATGACAGGGGACTGCATCTGTGAGTCCGGAAAACATGGACAACATTGTCTCGAAAGTAAGTAATGTCGTAGAAATATGTCTTATTTGTCTCGATCATCAAGTTTCATTAACCCTTACCATTCTGATGGTAAATTTTTAATTTTCAAATTAAATTAAAAGATGAATTGTTAATTTTTCTACAAATTTGGTTGGAAGATGGTCCTGTCTTGGACAGCAACATCATCCACCAAAATTGTTGAAAAATGTACACCAGTTTCTCTTCTATTGACACATGAAAAGATAGAATATTGACATCAGTTTTGTAAGGGTATTGTGATAACCACGTCTGTCTACCTGTCTGCATTTATCAAAAAAATTTGTCTCACCATAAAATATAGGGAGACTTTTGTAATAACTATATCTTGTGTGGACGGTTGTCCTTGCGATCCAGAAAGTCTGCATTGGTTTTGGGTCAAAGTTCAACTTAAAGGGTGGGGTGACCCTCAGAATTCTTGAGACTGCTTGTGCATGGATTAGAAATTCATAGATTATGATATAGTAAGATGACTAATTCAGATCCATATTTTAATTGTCGTTCTTTCATTTATATATTATTTTGTGATGTAAAAGTCATATTGTTAATGTGTCGGTACTAAAGCAGAATTGTGTTATATTAGAAGTCTGAAATGCATCATTAGGTCATCGATCTATGCGGCATTGGCCACCATGGTCAGCATTATAATAAATGCATCATTAGGTCATTGATCTATGCAGCATTGACCACCATGGTCAGCTTTATAATAAATGCATCATTAGGTCATCGATCTATGCAGCATTGGCCACCATGGTCAGCTTTATAATAAATGCATCATTAGGTCATCGATCTATGCAGCATTGACCACCATGGTCAGCTTTATAATAAATGCATCATTAGGTCATCGATCTATGCAGCATTGACCACCATGGTCAGCTTTATAATAAATGCATCATTAGGTCATCGATCTATGCAGCATTGACCACCATGGTCAGCTTTATAATAAATGCATCATTAGGTCATCGATCTATGCAGCATTGGCCACCATGGTCAGCTTTATAATAAATGCATCATTAGGTCATTGATCTATGCAGCATTGACCACCATGGTCAGCTTTATAATAAATGCATCATTAGGTCATCGATCTATGCAGCATTGACCACCATGGTCAGCTTTATAATAAATGCATCATTAGGTCATCGATCTATGCAGCATTGACCACCATGGTCAGCTTTATAATAAATGCATCATTAGGTCATCGATCTATGCAGCATTGACCACCATGGTCAGCTTTATAATAAATGCATCATTAGGTCATCGATCTATGCAGCATTGACCACCATGGACAGCTTTATAATAAATGCATCATTAGGTCATCGATCTATGCAGCATTGGCCACCATGGTCAGCTTTATAATAAATGCATCATTAGGTCATCGATCTATGCAGCATTGACCACCATGGTCAGCTTTATAATAAATGCATCATTAGGTCATCGATCTATGCAGCATTGACCACCATGGTCAGCTTTATAATAAATGCATCATTAGGTCATCGATCTATGCAGCATTGACCACCATGGTCAGCTTTATAATAAATGCATCATTAGGTCATCGATCTATGCAGCATTGACCACCATGGTCAGCTTTATAATAAATGCATCATTAGGTCATCGATCTATGCAGCATTGACCACCATGGTCAGCTTTATAATAAATGCATCATTAGGTCATCGATCTATGCAGCATTGACCACCATGGTCAGCTTTATAATAAATGCATCATTAGGTCATCGATCTATGCAGCATTGGCCACCATGGTCAGCTTTATAATAAATGCATCATTAGGTCATCGATCTATGCAGCATTGGCCACCATGGTCAGCTTTATAATAAATGCATCATTAGGTCATCGATCTATGCAGCATTTACCACCATGGTCAGCTTTATAATAAATGCATCATTAGGTCATCGATCTATGCAGCATTGACCACCATGGTCAGCTTTATAATAAATGCATCATTAGGTCATCGATCTATGCAGCATTGGCCACCATGGTCAGCTTTATAATAAATGCATCATTAGGTCATTGATCTATGCAGCATTGGCCACCATGGTCAGCTTTATAATAAATGCATCATTAGGTCATCGATCTATGCAGCATTGACCACCATGGTCAGCTTTATAAGAAATGCATCATTAGGTCATCGATCTATGCAGCATTGGCTACCATGGTCAGCTTTATAATAAATGCATCATTAGGTCATTGATCTATGCAGCATTTGCCACCATGGTCAGCTTTATAATAAATGATGTAACGTATATGCTCATTATAAAATCATGGAAATTAAGTGGTAAATTATGGGAGAAAAATAGTCTTATGCTCAATAACATATAACTTTGTCAGCCTCAATACGACACCAGTTTTTTGTTTCGCTCATTAAATGATTATAAAATGTGGTTGGGTATTTTATCATTTTGAAAATTATTCTACATTCGGTTACACCTGATATTCCAAAATGCTCTATCCCATAAACACGGCAAATCCAGCTTACAGTCTCAAAGCGATGGATTGATTCAATGCAAAATTGTCTTGAGGACGAGTAGCTAGAAAGAATTGTTGATGTTACACAGGAATCAATCATTGTTTAAATTAGCTAATATGACGTTGCAGTATTATGGACTTCCTATTAAAGTCTTATTCTATAACTTAGAATGTTGTCTTATGACAATTATGTGTTCCTTTTGAGTGTTAAAGGGAGAACACTTAGCATAGTACCATCACACGCACTCGAATTCATTTGCAAGAAATAGTTTTTCAAATAACACAAATTTAGTCTCATTCACTTTCATGTGTGATTCATATCATTTCATCATACTCAACCTCCAATTAACGATTTCAATACCAGGTACATTACATATTTTGAAACTAATTTCACTGAAAGCCATTGCTGCTTATTAGTTTCAAATTATTCAAAAGACTACTTTATATATATTCAGTGAAATTAGTTTCAAAATATTTAATGTTTATGCTATATATGGTAATAGAGATACTGGTATTTGAGTGTTGAAACGTTTTATCACCGCATCATAACCTTGCACTTAGACAATCACTTCTAATCCAATCCAATCACTTTTAACACTTTAATGTCAAGCTGGCCACAATTAGCATCTGCATTGGTCTTGAGGAATGGCCATTTGCAGGTCAAGAAATGATTATCTTTTGAAAATTTCAAACTGGAATGTCTGGTTAGATAATCGAGCCTGCGATTTCAGTGGTAAATTTTCCAAAATAGTCCTCTCTTGGACCTGCAAATGGACACTCAATAAGCAAATAATTTAATCTTCTTGACAAAATTTTACCATTAAAGAGTTAAGTTGTTACCATATATACAGTACAGCCCATAAATAAGTTAACATGTTTCCAAAACAGAACATGTTGCAGTAGTTAATATAATTTAAGAAATTTTCTGTTGAATATTTTGAACATAATGAGATTGGAAGACATTGCTGCTTAAGGCATCAATATCTACAAAAACAATTATGTTCAAAATACTATTTAGCAGTACATTTTATTTTGTTGTGGACACATTTTAAGGTCTTTCTGCAGTGTACTGTAACGTGGGAAAGGAGCCCATTAGCTTCAGATTGTCTTTTTATGATAGATCTGTATCATATCTTGTCAAGCCACAAAATTGTTGAGCTTTGATGCTAATGAGATGTTATTCTTTATCCCAAAGCATTGAGGAAGCAGGGTATGGTGTCTTTTTATTCCTTTATTCCTACAGATATTGGTCAATGTCTGTTAGTGAGTACGTCCAGTTAGATTTTAGTTTCATTTCTGTAATGGACTCCATTTTTAGCTATGCCCCGCCCACTTCTAGCTACGCTCCACCCACACTTCGCTTATGTTGGGATCGATCCATCTCTGAACACTCTGACTATCAATTTCCAAAAAATTATACAGGTAAGCTGTTGGATATTTTGAAACTAATTTGACTGGATGCAGTTGATGCCTATGGCAGCAACAGCGTCCAGTCAAATTAGTTTCAAAATATTCAACACCATGTTTAATAAATAGTACATAATGAGATTGGAAGACATTGCTGCTTAAGGCATCAATTCGTACAAGACAGGCCAAATAGAATCATTTATGATGTAATAATTGTGACGTCTTCCTACATGTCGCTTAGCTGATTATGATGTCATATTATGTCAGATTGATAGATGGATACTCTGGAGAGGGGAATTTAACTGTGAGGATAAATACTATTATATTTCTTGGTATACTATTCAACATCACTGATGCTAGAAACAAAACATTTGTGTGCGGATGTGAATTCAATTTCTAAGAATTTTTGGTCTGAGAATGCCGTACCTCGACATTTTGAGTCAACAGGTCAAAGGTCAAGCAGGAAACCTATATTGAATAAAACTATCCAGGTAGGTATTGGAGGAAATCATGGTTAATTTGCCTCTGCTGTCATTGTCTTGAACGTGTTAATAAAACCTGTACGTAATATTTTTGCAGATTGTAAAGAGGGTGACTGGGGCGTTAATTGTGGGAATAAATGTGACTGTGAAAATCTTGCATCCTGTGACGCGACGACGGGCGAGTGCATCTGCTTGGCAGGATACTTTGGACCAAAGTGTAGTGAATGTAAGTATGCAATGACATTGATATCTATGCTGTAATAAGCAATTTCATGTAGGACCCACAGGAAAAATGCACAGATCCACTTCTAGCTACGCTCCGCCCACATTTTGCGTGTGTTGCGATCAATTTATCTACTTTGGATCACGAATTCTCAGACTCCTAATTTCAAGGTAAATATACAGGGAACCTGTTGAATATTTTGAAATTAATTTGACTGCGGCTGTTGCTGCTTATTGCTCCCAGTCAAATTAGTTTCAAAATATTCAACAATGTTTATTAAACTGAAAACTCGTTAAAGACATACAGTTCTTATACTTGGCAGACTTTTCCAATTTCCTGGCGAAGTTATATTATGCTATCAGAATTCTGACATGAGCCTACATGTGACATAATTGATTATGATGTCATATACTTGAGTCACATATCAGATCCCTCTGGAGGGTTAATGACCGGTAATTAGGCAGCAATGGCTTCCAGTCAAATTAATTACAAAATATTCAACAGAATAAGTTTTATATCACAAAGAATATACTTTTTCAGGGATTTGTTAGTAAAAGGGTTAATGTAAAGCCCAGTTCCATCTATTGAATTATTTCCCTGTTTAATTTACGAAATCATGATTCCAATAAAATTAATTTGAAAAAATTCAACATTTCCTGATAAGCAGGTTAAACAGCTCTTAGTAATAATTAATATGCATTATAATGTGATGTCGCTGTAGCTAATGGACCTTTCTTGTTTTAGCTATGCCCCGCCCATGTCTATCTATTCACCACCCATACTATCTGACTACCAATTTACAGAAAATTATACAGGTAAGCTGTTAAATACCAATTTACCTCTGACTACAAATTTACAGAAAACTACAGGTAAGCTGTTAAACATTTTGAAACTAATTTAATGGGGTGCTGTTGCTGCTTATGGCGGCAACAGTGCCCAGTCAAATTGGTTTCAAAATATTCAACAGAATGTTTTTAAATGGTAGAGATAATTCGTACAATGTGTCGGACTACTAAGCATTAAAGATGGACTAAATCGAGTCATTCATGCCATAATTAATTATGATGTCATCATACACGACACTTAATTGATTATTGCATCATATCAGGGCTTCCACTAATTTCTAAACACATGAAGTCAGGGACTTCCTGGGTAATGCTATTGGGAGTCCAAGCAAGAAACATGGAAGTCTAAAATGGTTCAAATACATGTAATTTGATTAAAAACATTGTTTTTAGAGATGTCAGGGCCAAAAAGAGGAAGTCCAGGACAGCCTTTGTATGTTTTTGGGGAGTCCAAACATGAACTTTGGGGGTATAGGACTCCCGGACTTCCACTAGTGGAAGCCCTAATCATATGATGTCAGATGATGGATGGATAAACTGGAAAGGTCCATTAGCTGGTAGCTTCACACCAAACAAGTTCTTTCATCTGACCCCATTGAGCGACAGATCACTAAATAGCGACAACAATGTGAAGCCTGTTAGATCAACTACGGAGGGTGAAATCATTTGACACCAACCAAGCTAGTAAAACCTGCATATTTCTCCCCAACCACACAATTATTAATTACATGTATTTCCCAATGGCTTTCATGTCAAAATTGTTTTATATTCCACAGTATGTCCCTCTGGTCGCTACGGTGACCAATGTTTGGAGGTGTGTCTGTGCGAGAACGGGGCTGATTGTCGTCCACAGGATGGAAGCTGTTTCTGTAAGCCGGGATGGACTGGTCAACTCTGCGATAGACGTAAGTTTCTATAAGCCATAATGGACTGGTCAACTCTGTGATAGATGTAACTTTCTATTGGAGTCATTGGTCAGGAATTTTTTATAAAAACTGTAATGTATTAATAATATTAATAATATATTCGCTATTAGATAAACATTTGTTTACTATTCTATTTATTATATACAATGTGGCGAAGGGAGTAGAAATGAAACGGTTATTAATTTTACTCTATCTACTTGTTATGTTGTTAATCCTATCTCTGGTTATTCCTTTTTTCCAGCGTGCATACAAGGTTCTTATGGTGACCAGTGTAAGTCTAAATGTCAGTGCCGTAACAGTGCTGAATGCGACCCTGTGATGGGCGATTGTATCTGCGCACCGGGATGGAGAGGTGCCGGATGTGACGAGAGTAAGAGAAATTAATTATATAATATTAAATTAATTAATTAAAAATCTATTCCAATGAGTGGAGACTATTAATTATTTAATTAGTCGGTCGGTCAGTTGGTCAGTTGCTTGGTCAGTTGGTTGACCAGTATTTCTATATTTAAGCTTTACTAAAACGATGTTCAGACTATGCCTGGATATTTAACTGTCTCGCTGCTGCAACCCAATAGACAATAATTTCAATGATAAAAAACTTATCGTGCTGAATATTTTGGAAACAATTTGACTGAAAATTGGGGCTTAGCCACCAACAACTGTCAGTCAAATTGTTTTCAAAATATTTAGCAGGTCCAGAGATATAACCCCTGGAATATGTTGTTTGCAAAAACTCAGCAGCCAGACGGTTTTACACAAGGTGCTCGAGGAACCCCGCTGAATATTGACAGTTCATTTTGAGCACTACTGGGGCACCTTTACCAGTGCATCACTACCAGGGCATGAATTCTGTCAAATTATGAAATATGATCAAGGGATAGAGTGATCTGATCTGTCACTCAAGTATCTAACATCACAATTTTCATCACATAGTTGTGAACATGGCTTTCTGCTGGGACTTCATATCATTCGTTGGGTTATATGGAGGACTTGACACTTAGATGGGTGGAAATCCATCAGCCATTTATTCTCAAAATTGTCTAGCCACTCTGGATCTTGTTCCATGACCTATGTAGCAGTAGTAGACTTAAGCACTCTATAAACTATGCAGTCATCTGCAGATAGGCGAGAAGTTATCGGTTTGATTGGCGTCTATCGAGTCCCTGATTCCAGGTCCCATTCATGGCATTCTAGGCTGGTTTTATATCAGTGTGATAATGACGTAGTCAGAGAAGTTTAAACCAATAGCTTGGTAATATAGCCTGATGCTTGGATGTGTTGTGAATCCAGAAGTCTGAATGGTCAGAAGTCGCTTTTTCAGCTCCTTTTATACTCTCATGGGCTGAACCTGGGGATTGATGTGTGCAAATTCCTTAAAAGGGGTGGTTGATAGAGATTGCCGGTATGGTGCTACCGAGATTTTTTACAGTTGTGGTCCAAAATTTTGAATTTGGGCCTAATTTGGTGGCCCTAATATTTTAGCATGTTGGGGTGCTAATTACCGGTTGTTTAGTTTTTACCGGTTGAGTTAGTTTTTGCCGATTGAGTTGATTTTTACCGGGTGAGAAATTTTTTACGGTTGAGGTAATTTTTTTGCCGGTTCAGGTAATTTTTACCGGTTTGAACAACATTTTTGGCGGTTCACAAAAATTAGTCTTAATTTTACCGGTTAGGCAATTTTTGCCGTTTGACCAAATTTTTTGCCGGTTTGAGAAATTTTTACCTGTTGAGGTAATTTTTTACCGGTTGAAATTTTTTTGCTGGTTGTTTGTTATTTTGGGCGGAGAATTACTAATTTTTTTTCCCCCGCGGTTGTACTCTTGCAAAAAAAATTAGTTTTTTTGGGAAAGTTGCACTTATACTCAGTGGTCGAGTGGTGGTCTCCAAGTTTTTTGGGTGTGGTCTGGTTGGGGGCCCATTTGATGCGAGGTTTTGACCTGTGTAGTCATTACCAGATTATGATTCAGACTTATGGCATTTCGTTCCTTAAGCGGAACTCATCAGAGGCGCATATGGGGGTGGAAAAAGTGATAAGATGTATCACTTTTACTTAATCATCCTGTGAACCAGGGGTGAAGAGAGTGAAAAATGAGAAAGATGACATTTCCAGGTGAGCGATTGATACCTGAGTTTAATAAAACCTTTTGCGTTCTATAAATGATAAAGGCAGAACACTACCTCACAGAAATCCCCTTATCCCATGCACCACAAAAAATTGTAACATCTGTAACATGATGCAGAAGGACAGATTCTTCTCCAGCACCCACACTGGACTTTCCTACAGGTCGAAAATAATCGGTTACTGTCAGCCTAGAAACTGTCTGCAAGAAACAATATGTAGGGGGAACATTGCGCACCTTTAAAATCAGCATCTAAGAGCACCTACGCTCCATCATCAACCTCCACAGTAATGAGAGGTATGACACTCCAGTCTCTCAGCACTTTAATAGACCTGGACATTCCAGAATAGACATGCAATTCAGAATAATCCAGGTCCTCTCCTCGGACCCCGAGGACGAGGCATCTGCCAAATGGAGGAGACAAAAGGAATGCCCCTGGATCCACCAGCGCCACACCATGGAGCCAATAGGCATCAATCTAGCAGGGTAGGGGTCACCGCCTTCCCTGGGTCGACACGCAGACAACAAGCGGACAGACCCTGGGTTGAGAGAAGCAACAAGGAGTGAAGGAGATTGCCTATGTTTCCAATGATCATCAGTCGGCCAAACAGAGACGCGATCCCGTGGTGGCCAGTTTCACATCTCTGTTCATTACCGCCTGAGCAACATCCTCCTCATTTCAGTGAGGCATGTGGTTGCTCCATCATATATGCATTCCAGTAGCTCATTCATGAAAAGGAGACCTGGGGCATAAAACTGATCCTCAGGGAAGCTCTAATGTCACATTTGCTGTCTTAGATTTGACTCCAGTGACAATTACTTCATGCATTCTACCAGATAAGATGTCCTTCCCTGCTAATGCATGTTACTGGGCCATTACTGGTCCAACACTAGGTTGTATTTGCCAAGTACTGGCGTGGTAGCCTGCGTTATCAGGGTTGCTGGCGATGCCTCCGATGCCACTATGTACTCGATCTATTTGAACCCTTTCACCAATGAATTCCCTGTATCTCGTTTTTCAAGGTAACCATACAGGAAAACTGTTGAATATTTTGAAATTAATTTGACTGGAAGCCTGCTTCCAGTGAAATTAATTTCAAAATATTCAACAGAATTAGATTTATATCATTATTAGACATTCTTAAATGACAAATGGCTAACTTATTAGCTTTGAGTCATTTGAAAATGTCTAATTGTGAATCCAGAGATAGGTAAAAATATATTTGGACTTAAATTTATATCGTAAAGAATATAATTTTTCAGGGATTTGGCAGTGAAATGGCTAACAGATACTCCTGAGGAACTTTGTTGAATGCTTTAGATAAACCTTTGGTGTGGTTAATTATGTTTGGTTGACATTTATTGGGTCCCTGATAATAGGTTTAATTTATGCCACATCAAGCCTGTTTTATAAAATGACTTTAGATCGTTTCTTGGGCTACTTCTGAATTTTCATTCCGAACTTATAGCAACAGTATATAAGTCAAGTTAGCAGATGCATACACTTTTGCTGTTAAGTTCCGTCCACTTTAAGTGGTGATGATGATGATTGCGATGGTTAAGTGTCAATGATGATGAAGACAATGATGGTGATTGTGGGGCTGCCACTGATGATGATGTTGACGATGATGTCGACACCGATGATGATGATGATGATGATGATGATGATGATTACCATAAATAAATTAATGCACATGAATTATTATTTGTGAAACTACATCAACCAACTAGAACATTTACACATGCTAATAGTCTTGTGTTTTTCTGTCTGTGATTATTTGCTATTGGTGTGATTGGTAGGTGATTAGGTGTGTTGAGCGGTTATTGACTCATGTTTTTCTGTAAATAACAAAATCATGCCTATAAGACTAATATGGGCATCCTTGGGTCCTTTTCTCATGCTCAGATTTTACTTAACAGCAAAAGTGTATGCATCAGTTAACTTGTTAATGGTCAAGATTTATCAAGAAAATTGAAATTTGAGCTCAGTAAATATCCATTTGCAGGCCAGGAGAGGACTATTTTTGAAATTTTTCCACTTGATCGACTTATGCAGTTATCAATGAAGTCATTCCACGGGTAAATTTAAAAAAAATGTTTTCTCTCAGCCAGCAAATGGATATACCCCAAGTCGACTGCAGAAGCGGCTATCAGCTGGCTTGACCAGAAATGAGTTAATTAGTTTCTGTTTGTTTGTAGAATGTATGAACAACACTTACGGACCAGGATGTAACAAGCCCTGTCGCTGTCAGAATGGCGCAGTTTGTGATCACATCAGCGGAGCGTGTATTTGTAGCTCAGGATGGCGAGGGCTGTATTGCGACAAAGCATGTCCAGAAGGCTTTTACGGAATTGATTGTCAGAATATGTGTGATTGTGAAAACGCGGCGCGGTGTGATCACGTTAGTGGTTCATGCCATTGCGCTGCAGGATGGGGTGGTGACCTGTGCGAGATTGCATGTACTACGGGTAGGTTACTATTTAAAATAATTTTGCATGTATTGATGATGATGTGAGATGATGATTATGATGATGACTACGGTGATGATGATTATGATGATGACTATTGTGGTCATGATGATGATGATAATGACGATGATGATGTGAGATGATTATTATGATGATGATGATGATGATGGTGATGATGATTGACAGATGATGATGATTGACAGATGATGATGAACGTGATGATGATGATGACTATGATGGTGATAGCGATGATAATGATCTGAGATTACATGTCCTATGGTATTTAATTATAATAATTTTCCACTTATGATGCTATGATGATAACAATGTTGAAGAAAATCATCAATAATCGTGCCAATGATGATGAAGACAATGATGGTGATTGTGGGGCTGCCACTGATGATGATGATGGTGTTGACGATGATGTCGACACCGATGATGATGATGATGATGATGATTACCATAAATAAATTAAAGCACATGAATTATTATTTGTGAAACTACATCAACCAACTAGAACATTTACACATGCTAATAGTTTTGTGTTTTTCTGTCTGTGATTATTTGCTATTGGTGTGATTGGTAGGTGATTAGGTGTGTTGAGCGGTTATTGACTCATGTTTTTCTGTAAGTAACAAAATCATGCCTATAAGACTAATATGGACGTCCTTGGGTCCTTTTCTCATGCTCAGATTTTACTTAATGTTTCAACTTTAACATTGCTGCAGTTGCACTCTTGAATAAATATATTTTGTCATTTGCTTTCTCCTTAGATCGATGGGGTCTAAACTGTGCTAATGTTTGCACCTGTCGTCATGGCGCCAGCTGCGATCATGTGACAGGAAGTTGTATATGTACACCTGGATGGAGAGGTGCTATGTGTGAAGAAGGTGAGAAGACTATTAGTTACACCAGTGTTTTAGCGGGGTGTATAGCCTGTTACCACACGTACAAACGTTGTATGCGCTCGGGAAATATATTTGTTTGCTCGTGTGTTCCCCCCCCACCCCCCCAAACACTAGTGTAATGAATTTATTAACCCTCAGACGTCAGCCAGAGATGAAGAAAGAGATAGGGTGGGGGGGGGGGGGCGGTGGGGTGGGGGGGGGGAGGAGAGTGAGAGAGAGAGTGAATTTTATCTTAGCTTAAATATTGCCAATTTTCAACACTTTATGACTTCATTTTCAGAATGCATCTACACTTATGACGTCATAACCTTTGTCATTGTCTATTTTTATGTCATAATTAATTTGCGCATTAAGATTAAAACGCGATGTTGGGTTTGGGGTGGGGATACCGTGTAGTATTGTGCTCGCGTGAGGGAAATATCAGGTCATACATCACTGATCTTAACCAATCAAATATCAGCATATGGCCACTTGAAATTTCACTGCCTCAGTTTCAACTTGATATCTATAGAAGTAAGCTGTTTAATATTTGGAAACTAATTTGACTGGAAGCTGTTGTTGCATAAGCATCTATATGGGTAAGCTGTGTAATATATAGAAACTAATTTGATGGATGAACGACTGCAAATGATATTGGTGAAAGCTGTTTCTATTTTAGGCAACTATCGCGTCCATCAAACTTGTCTCCAAATGGCTAAAAATGGACCGCTAATTTGTCAAATAAAACTTGTTAACAGTAATTGAAATAAGGAAGACGAGATTTCATTGGTCTGGCGGTTAATTAAATATATTTTTTAATTTTTTTGAATTATTTTCAGCATGTCCGAAAGGGTTCTATGGCCAGAATTGTCAGCGTCGATGTAACTGTTTGAACGGAGGCATGTGTGATAACGTGGAGGGTATCTGTAACTGCACCACAGGATGGACCGGCCTCATGTGTACAGATGGTATGAAGTGATCTGCTAGAAGTAGTATTTAAAAATAATTTTAACCCATTCATGCTGAAGCCGACAAAAAAATGGCCTCTGCTGTGGCATTGAGGAATGTCCATTTGCAGGCCAGGAGAAGAGTATTTTTGAAAATTTACCATTGGAATGACTGGCTCGATAATCTAGCCAGTCATTCAAGTCATAAATTTTCAACAATTCTCTTCTCTTGGCCTGCAAGTGGACATTCAATGAGCAAATACTTTTATTTTTGATAAAATTTAGTCATTAAAGGGTTAAACCCGCTCCGCATAACTGTTTAAATGATAGAAAGTCTTGGTTCAATGGGCAGATCATAGCTGTCACTCAAGTATCTGATGTCATAATCAAAATATAAATAACTTATATATAAGGATAATTTGTAATTCTAATCATCGTTAAACTGTTGAAAGTTTCAATCATACAGTATACTTGTCAACAATTATTTATATTCCATTCATAATAGCAATGGTGTGAGGGTAATATCACAACAGGTTATCCACATCATTATTTTTCATGCAAAATTATTAGTTTTCAATAGGCTAGATGGGGCTGTATTGTCCACAAAAAGTTGACAATTCAAACATTTGACAATCGGGGTGGTAGTGATGGTATCACGCTACTAGAGTAGTGGCAAAACCCCACAGATTATATGAGAGTAAATACTCTAATCAACCAACACAGGTACTGACATTCAGATTTCGATCCAAAAAGATCAAGTGTAAGAAAGCTTCCAAAGAAGAGTTCCTGACCAGTTGATCAATAACATCAATTACCTACCAAGTAGTGTAGCTATAAGAGGAGTAGCTAAATTCAACCATTTAGCACTCAAGCTGGCTAAAAACAGCTGCACTGTTCTTGAGAAATGCCCATTTGCAGACCAAGAGAGGGAAAAAAAAATTTACCACGAAAATGACTTGGTCTATAACCGAACCAGTTGTTCCAATGGTATTTAGCTTTTAAACATAATCTACTCTTGGTATGCAAATGGTCATCTTCTTTGAGAGAATTGAATTTTTTTATTAACAAATTAGATGATTAAACCTTTCACCGATGAATGAAATCCCGTATCCGCGAGTCCCGGAAACACATTACACCGGGTAAAACTCGCTAAATCTTAATAGAAGTCACCTGATGGATAGGTCCTGGGCCGTGCTCCGGTGAAGCAACTCTCTCAGACATTCCAAACAGGCTTGAAACTTCTACTAAACAGGCTAAATCGACTTAAAAATGAGTAGAAAAGCGCAAAGCACAAAAACATGTGTTTACTCTCTGCCAATAAATTAGCAAAGAGGAAGTGCTAGTCTGCGCATGCGCGGTGGTGGGGCTGGCATCCGCCGGTCTACACTCTGATTCCCTGCCCAGTAGGGGCACCTAACTGTTTTAATCTGAGTGTTATTGAGTGAAAGCCGATATTTAGCAATATCAAAAAGTATTAGGGAGGTAAGTATCAACTCTCTCGTGAAAAAAAGAAACCCTTGATTTCGTTTATTTACTAAGCAGGTTTCACTGTGCATTTAACCCTTTAATGGTCAAATTTGGTCAAGAAAATCCAAATATCTGCTTATTAAATATCAATTTGCAGGCCATGAGAGACTATTTTTGAAGATTTACCACTGGATCGAATAACTGGCTTGGTTATCGAGCAAGGCATTCCAATTGTAAATTTTCAAAAATGGTCTTCTCTTGGCCTGCAAATGAACATTCCTCAAGACAACTACAGAGGCCGGTTTTGGCCGGCTTGACCATTATAGGGTTGAGTAATGTTTGCTCTCTTGTTCTCGTTCACAGCGTGCTCTGTAGGGCGCTTTGGGCCAAACTGTGAGGAGATATGTGACTGTGTCAATAGCCACACATGTGATAGGTATACGGGAAAGTGTAAATGCCTACCTGGTTACCGTGGAGACAGATGTCACGAAAGTATGTCACTAAGCTTATTAAAATCAAGGCATCAGTTGAGATTTTGTGTCCAGCAAAAATCTGTCCATATTCACCTGACTATAACCTCCGCTGAAAACCTCAACATTCAAAGCCCTTGAAAACCTGAATGACATTCCTTCAGATTGTGCACATTAACATCTTATGAGAAGTCATTTGGGATTGTGCTTGATAAAAATCTGTTAATATTTGCCAGTATTATCTCCCCCTGGGAAATACTGTATTACTTTATATCACGTGACCAACACTGGTATTTTATCAACTCTCTAACATCTAGGATACGTTTGGTTGGCTAAAAATAGTCATAGTTTGTTATTGAACATTCACATTAGCTGTGTTTTGACAGACTGGATGGTTGTCTATAGTTAGTGGGTACCCAATACCCATTGAAGTTCTGGTGCACTATTTGGAGCTGGGTACCAGTCTTAGTAACAAAGTCAGCTATTTTAATTCAAACAATATCTATAATAAGATGGGAAGAGAATGGGCTTTGGCATTGTTTCATCGAACTTAAATCCGTTAGTAAAATATTTACATGTTTATGTGCATTGGGCAGTGGCAAGCAAAAGCTATCAACCACTTTGAATTAGACATATTTTTAGCTCACCTGGCCTGAAAGGCCAAGTGAGCTTATGTTTTGGCAACCGTCCGTCATCCGTCCGTCGTCCGTCCGTCAACTTTTCCTTTAAATGACTTCTCAAGAACCGCTGGGCCAATTTAAATTATATTTGGCATGAAGTATCTTTAGGGCATAGTGATGCAAGTTTGTTCAGATGAAGCCGATCGGCCAATTAGGCTGGTGGCCATCTTGGATTTTGGCCAATTTTTAGAAACATCTTTAAAAATCTTCTCCAAAACCGCTAGAGGGATTGAAGGAAACCTCATGAAATATGATCTAAAGCAAGAGCTCAACCAACTTTGTTCAAGGGAACTTAATTGGTCAAATAGTTCAGCGACCATCTTGGTTGACCTAGTTTTAGCGAAAATAACTTCTCCAGAACCACGGAAGAGATCAGGCTGAAATTTGGCAGCTATGATTAGGAACTAAGGGCCAGTAAAGTTTGTTCAAGAGAAGTTGATCCATCAAAAAACATGCCCGCCGTGGGCCAATCAAAATATAGCATGTTTGGTGGCCATATTGGATTTTTTATTTGATGGATTTTGAGGCCGAAATTGGTTTTATATAGGTTTTTGGGTATTCTGATCTCAAATTTGCAATTTTTCGAAACTCGGATAACCGGTTTGCTGGCCATCTTGGATCATTTTCCCGCCAAAAGCTCCCATGCTAAAGCAATGGGAAATTAAAAATATCTTCTTGAGAACTCCTGGGCCGATTTCAATTATATTTGGTATGAAGCATCCTTAAGGCATAAAGATTCAAGTTTGTTCAAAGGAACCCAACGTCCCATTTGGCCGGCGACCATCTTAGATTTCGACCAATTTTTAGAAATGTCTAAAAATCTTCTTCTCCCAAACCATTTGAGGGATCGATTCAGAACTCACGAAGTATGATTTAGGGTAAGAGCTGAATCAAGTTTGGTCAAGGGAACTTGATTGACCAAATGGTACAGTGGCCATCTTGGATGACTTAGTTTTCACAAAAACGACTTCTTCCCCAGAACCGCTGAAGCGATCAGGCCGAAATTTGTGATATATAAATAACAACTAAGGGTGATTAATGTTTGTTCAAGAGAAGTTGATTCCTAAAAAAAGCATGGCTGCGGTGGGCCAATCAAAATATAGTGTGTTTGGCAGCCATATTGGATTTTTTTATTTGATGGATTTTGAGGCCGAAATTCGTGTTATATAGGTTTTTGGGTATTCTGATCTAAAATTTTCAATTTTCAAAACTGTTGGATAAACGGTTTGGCAGCCATCTTGGATCATTTTCCCGCCAAAAGCTCCCATAATAAAGCAATGGGAAATTTAAAATGGCTTCTTCTCGAGAACTTCTCGGCCGATTTGAATTATATTTGGCAGGACGCATCCTTATGGCATAGAGATTTCATTTTGTTCAAAAGGAAGCTAAATGGCCAATTTGGCGGGTGGCCATCTTGGATTTCAGCCAATTTTTAGAAATGCCTTTAAAAATTTTCTCCAAAACCATTAGAGGGATCGATTCAGAACTCACAAAATATGATCTAGGGCAAGAGCTGAACAAAGTTTGTTCAAGGGAACTTGATTGACCAAATGGTTCAGCAGCCATCTTGGATGACCTCATTTTCGCAAAAACCAGAACCGCTGAAGTGATCAGGCGGAAATATGTGATATATGATTAGGGACTAAGGGGCATTAATGTTTGCTCAAGAGAAGTTGATCCGTCCAAAAATCTGGCCGCTTATGGGCCCTGTCAATATATCGCATGTTTGGCGGCCATATTGGATTTTTTTATTTGGTTGATTTTGAGGCAGAAATTGGTTATGTGTATGTTTGTGCGTATTGTGATTTCAAATTTGCCATATTCGAGACTGTCGGATAAACGGTTTAGCGGCCATCTTGGATCATTTAACCGCCAAAATCTCCCATACTCAAGCAATGGGAAATTTAAAATGTATTTTAGCGACATCTTGGATTTTGGTCGATTTTTAGAAATGTCTTTAAAGATCTTCTCCAAAACCGTTTGGGGGAATCAATTCAAAACGCATTAAATATCATCTAGGACAAGAGCTGCACCAAGTTTGTTCAAGGGACCTTGATTGGCCAAATGGATAACCTATTTTTTGCCAAAACAACTCCAGAACCACTAGCGGATTGGGTACTGAGTGCGAATAAAGTTTGTTCAAGGGAAGGAGCTTAGTCAGAAACATGGCAGAAGTGGACCAATCAAAATGTAGCATGTTTGGCGGCCATATTGGACTTGCAAAAATGTCCACAAATTCATTTAAATGACTACTCCTAAACCACCCACCAACAATTTTGACAAAAATGCACAGTGCTCCAGGTGAGTGACACAGGCCCCTTGGGCCTCTTGTTTCAGAAACCATTTGTGACAGAGCTTGGAAAGCTGGTCGACTAGAGTTACCTAGGTAGTTAACTCTTTCAAGTTTGGCTGTGATCTAATTGGCTATCCAGTCAAACATAATCCTATTTTTACTCATGTCCATAGCTTAGCATAAAAATTATTATCCGCACATTTAAAAAAAATGTTGGGGTTATTGTAATCGCCGCCGTATGTCTGTCGGCCTGTCTGTCCATCACGCTATCTCCTCCCAGACAATTGGGTGGACTTTAACCAAATTTGATATGTGGGTTACCCATATGATTCCGCTTTGCAAGACGATATTTTCATTTGGCTCCGCCCCCAGGGGACAGCGGGGCAATGGTCAAAAGGTCGAATCACTTGTAATATGCAACTCCTCTGAAACCATTAGATGGAACTCAACCAAATTTGGTATGTGAGTTACCTATAGGATTGCGGAGTGCAAGAGGCCATTTACTTTTGGCTCTGCCCCCAGGGTGCGGGGGAGGGGGTCAAAAGGTAAAATTTTAACCTCCAGAAATCAATTGTAACACATCTCCTCTGAAACTGTTTGACAGAATTCAATGAACTTTGGTATGTGAGTTACGCATATTAATGTGGAGTACATCAGCACATTTATATTTGACCCCGCCCCCAGTGGGTCAAAAGCTAAAAAAACCTGATTCTAATGTAACTCCTCCGAAACCATTGAACGGAATTCAACCACATTTGGTATGTGAGTTAACCATATCAATGTGGAGTGGATGAACACATTTACATTTGATTGTCAGACTGTCATTTCGTGAAAGGTATGTGTCATACCTTGTCAAGCCACAAAATTGCTGTGCTTTGATGATGATGAGATGTTATTCTTAATCCCCAAGCATTAAAGGGGAACACAAGAAGGGTCACCATTTTTTGCATAAAACATGCAGTTCTATCGTAGAGCACGTATTTAAGCTACTGTGTAAAACTTTCTTGCAACATTTATATATAAATCCGATAAAAATGGTGTTAAAACCTGCTATGTTACTATAATTTTCTGTGAGCTAATTAAACCTATGATGTCATAGGTTGAATCCCATCCAACAAGAACCATGATAACGGCACTCTAAAGACAAGAGTGCATGCATTTGGATGGTGATATATCTATCTGTGATAATGCTATCGACATCATTTATCTATGTACGGATTGAAGAGATTAAGACACTTATCACACTATCGCAAATTTATGGAATATATTTGTTATTTTCATACAATAGTTGCTGAACCTTAAGATGGCCATTTTCTATGAAGATACACGCTAATTACATGAATATTACAATATCTCAGGAATTTCTTAGGCTAGTATGAAAACATAAGTACCTAAAGATGGACTGGATGTATGTAAGAACTATTTAAACTCTCATATTAATAGATTAAACTTTAATAACATTATCTGCTGTAGCGCCAGTGAGTGTTAATTCAAAAATTGCAATTATATAGATATGCCTATACTATCGCGTCATTCATTTATTTCAAGATCAAAACTTGATGTCAAAATCGGCAGAATCAGAGAAATCAGACAAAGACTGTTATTATGTATTCTTCAACATTTCCGCAAATGTAGTTTATATATTCCTAACACCGTTGAAGAGAACCCCATTATAAAACGCAATTCGCAATATAAAAATTGCAATAGCGTTGGATGACAGCGAGAAAAACGTTCAACTTATGACATCATATGGCTCATCGGGGGAATAGAAATTTAACTAATGTATCACATAGTTAAATAGCGAAGATATATATTTCTAGTTTGAGTATAGAGCTTACTATTATATTTTTGAAAACGTTACGGTCTGTAGATTCATTTAATACAAAGTAGTATAGAGGGTCTGGTGTTTCCCTTTAAGGAAGCAGCGTATAGTGTCTTGGTATTCCTTACAGCCACACTTGTGTCTATATCACATACAGATATTGGGCAATGTCTGCTAGTGAGTACATCCAGTCAGATTTTAGTTTCCTTTCTATAATAATAATTAACGTGGTTTCCAGCCTTTCTGGAAATCATGGGAAACCTTGAAAATGAGTTTCCCTTTTTCCAGTCAGGGAAAACTCAGGGAATTTGAAAAAACACCAGAAATCAGGGAAAACTTAGTGAATTTGACAGTGACCCAAAAGAGGTTTCACACTTTGCCAGTTTGGCGGATGTGCGTCCTGTGTCATGTGTCAAAGTTGTGTCCATTGACTGAAAATGGAAATATGTTAAAATTATTGTACTATGCACAGGCTACAACTCTGTTGTATATATTATCGGCATCTTAGTGGCTTTGCTGCAAATGCTTCTTGACATCCAATAACCTCGTTAAATTGAAAATATTTCTAATGTAATTTTAGAAATTTCTCAGGGAAATATCAGGGAAAATTCAGGGAACTGTGTTTTGTTAAATAGCTGGAACGCTGTTTAACTGCAGGGAGGAAGACTCCTCTGATACTGTTGGACGAAATTCAACCAAATTTGGTATGTGAGTTACCCATAAGATTGTGTAGGGCAAAAGAACATTTACATTTGGCTCCGCCCCCGGGTGTGGGTTGGGGTCAAAAGTTCAAAGCAGTGAATGTGGGGTTTGCAATGACACGTCATCGACCGATCAATCTAGTTTAAATATTGATTTTCACTTGTCCAGCTTTATCACTGACTTGACAAGTATGTGTTGTGGCGGGATTCTCTAAGACAATTAATCCTTCAAGCAGTTTTGAATAAATGACATTTTCCCGTTTTTCAGCATGTCCAAAAGGCTTCTATGGCAACAACTGTGAGAAAATTTGTCGATGTCAGAATGAAGCTGAGTGTAACCATGAAAATGGAGATTGTATCTGCCGACCAGGATGGCGAGGTCGCAAGTGTAATAAAGGTTAGATCAGAAGCGATTTATGACATTTCAGCTCACCTGGCCTGAGAGGCCAAGATAGGTATTGGCATGGCGATCCATATATCTGTCGCCTGTCATCAAATGCTTCCTTTAACCCTTATCACTCTGGTGTCAAAACTTAAAATTTTCAAATTAAATTAAAAGATGAACGGGTGTTCATTTTTCAACAAATTTGTGGGGAGATGGTGCTGTCATAGACAGCCGCATCTTCCACCAAAATTGTTTAAAAATGTACACCAGTTTCATTGATATTGACTCTGTAAAAGATAGAATATTGACATCAGAGTTGTAAGGGTTAAAGAACTTCTTAAGAACCAGTGGATCAATTTCAATTAAATTTGGCAAGACGTATCTGTATGGCATAGAGATATTGCATTGTTCAAAGAAATCTGATTGATCGATTTGGGCAATGCCCATCTAGGGTGTTTCACTATTGCTTCAAACATATTTTAACATCTCCAAAGCCACTTGGCATTTTGATTTGAAAAGCATGAAACCTCATCTAGCACAAGAGCTGAGTTTGCTCAAGTGAACCATATTGGTCAATTTGTCTGGTGGCCATCTTGAATGACTTAGTTTTCACTAAAATAACTTCCTCCAAAACCACTAACATGATCAGGTTGAATATATAAACAGGGTTTGAGGGCCCAAGTATCAGGCAGTGGAGCATCAAGGCCCTTAGGCCTCTTGATAAAGGACGCTGCAGAAGCCCTTTTTTTGGCTCGGTTGACTATTACCTGGGTTCAAAAATTAATTTTGCTTATTCATCAGTATTATTTATCATATTCTAGCTTGTTTGGCTGGATTCTTTGGTCAAGAATGCAGAGAAGAATGCGTATGTAGACGAGATGAACCATGTAACCACATGACTGGTGAATGCCACTGCCCGCCGGGTTTCGCTGGAGAAGCGTGTGAATTAAGTAAGGGAAAATGATCTATAAAGAGAATTTTGTTCAATCTAAATCCCTTCACCCCTCTTGTATCTACTCTCATAGCAGAGGATAAGCTGACATGCAGACCAATCTTCAACCTGGCTTGATTGGGACAAAGAAAAGGCTTGGGATTCAAACCAATAACTGACTTGTTTTCGCAAATAATACTGGACCCAACTTGTGTCATTATGTGTTGCCGTGTAATGTTAACCAGCAGGTAATGATAATATCATTGCATTAATTAATTTATTTGGTCAGATGCCAAAAATGTAAATGCATTTAAACAGTTATATTAATCCTGTCAGTCAGTATTGGATATCAGTGTCATTTAGTTGTCACAATTGGTCAGTTATATAAATCCTCTCAGTCAGTATTGAATGCGGTATTCATTTAGTGGTCACAATTGGTCAAGAAAACAATATTAATTTCTGCTTAGTAAATGTCCATTTGCTGGTCAAAAGAAGACAATTTAAAAAAATTTACAACTGGAATGACTGGCTCTGTTATCGAGTCATTCCAGTGTTAGGTTTTCAAAAATAATCTCATGATTTGCAAATGTACAATTATCAACATAACAACAGATGTCGCTTTGGCCAGTTTGACTCTTATTAGCACTTTCAACAGAGAATTCCCGCATATCTCAGTTTCAGCACGACCATACAGGAAAACTGTTGAATATTTTGAAATTAATTTGATTCCAAACCAATTAATCAATTCAAGTTAACAATACAATACCAAGCAACACATAATAAAAGTTTTTCTCATGTATTGTTTCCAAAGTCAAATTAATTTCAAAATATTCAAGAGAATAAGTTTTATATCATAAAATAAATACTTTTTCAGTCATTTGTCGGTAAAAGGGCTAAAATGTTATTAACCTGCCCTGCTGTGTGTCTGTAGTATTCACAAGTGATATTGTCTGTTTCAGCATGTCCCCCGGGCAGTTTTGGTCCTGAATGTCGCGGCAAGTGTAACTGCAAGAAAAGCCACACCTGCCACCATGTGACCGGCGAGTGCATCTGTAAATCGGGTCAAAAGGGTGAAGAGTGCGATCGAGGTAATGGTTGTCATGGAAATGGTATTGGTGATATTGTCTATATATGGAATTCTAAATTCTATCCATTTTGGATAGAAAGTTTAAAACAATGTACATGTTATTTTCTTATCAGCTGGTCCTATTGATTAACGGTTGCCCCGGTGATGACTTAAAAAATTAGCATTTTAATAGTTTATTAGATGCATTCTTCCTGTCTTTCTCTTTGGTGATGGAGTGTGTTATTTGGTGATTGAATTCACTTTTCAGTCTTCAACCAACTTCCCATGGTTGCTTGCGCTTACTACTGTTTAACATTAACCCTTTAACACTTATATCAGCCAAAAGCATCTTCAGCAGTTGTCTTGAGAAATGTCCATATGCAGACCAAGAGAAAACTATTTTTGAAAATCTACCACTGCTCGATAACCGAGCCAGTCATTCCAGTCTAGTCATTCTAGTGATAAAATTTCAAAAATAGTCTCTTGGTCTGCAAATGGCATTTTCTATCAGAAAATATAAATGTTCTTGAGCAAATTCGAGGGTTAAAGTGTTAAGCGGAACATGAATACCTGTGGTATAGGTTTCGAATATCTTTTACCTGTTTGCCTGCTGAATTTCTGCTGACCACATTTTCCATGGGGTTTAACTCTGTATATGCTGAATATTTTCAAACCAATTTGATTGAAAGTTCAGTCAAATTGTTTTCAAAATACTCAGCAGTTGCAGAGTTATTGCCTATTGAAATTATCCTGTGGTGACTTGCAACAGTAAGACAGTTAAACAGTAGTAAATTCAAAGAATTGTGTGAAATTTGCTGAAGACTGAATAAACCCTTTTATCACTAACAACCCAGTATCTCAATTTCAAAGTAAACGTACAGGTAAGGTGTTAGATATTTTGAAAATAATTTGAGTCCATTTGGAAACAAGAGCTTCCAGTCAAGTTACTTTCTAAATATCCACCCAAGTATATCTTATGTTGTACTGTATTTTGCCTTATTTTTTCTTTGGTGTTTGAAATGGTTAACGTGTTACCATGGTGATATATACCACAGCGTGATTGCATGGTAGATTTAACAATCGCAACTTACAAATACTTAGAAACTAATATTTCGTAATTAACATGTATAAAAATGATGGTTTTGGCAAATGTCAGCTTGTGTTGATTATTCTACCATCAATGGAGTGATCTGATTGGTCAGTAAGGCATCTGATGTCATAATCAAGTATGTCACATGTTAGCTGACATTACAAACATAATGACGTTTAGCTCTGTCACGAAAACTAAAAAATCCCTCATTAGTGTATGAATTGTATGTCTGAAGAATTTACAATTTAATAAACATTCGTATGTTGAATATTTTAAAACTAATTTTATTGGCAGCTGTTGCTACCTGTATGGTTACATTGGTTAGTTACCTTGAAATTTAGATTTTGGGAAGTCAGTTTTCAAACTTTCAAATCGATTCCATGGCATATAAAAAAGTGGGTGGAGCTTAGCTGGAAATAGGCGGGAAATAGCATGAAAAGGAGCCCTCCATTTGACTAACAGATGTTGCTGTCAAAGGCAGAAACAACTTCCAGTCAAATTGATGGCAATATAATCAGCACACGGTGTCATACCCGTCCAAAACAAGAACAGAAACCTTGTACTTAGTAAGAAATGTTCTGCTGAAGATTTTGACCATAATTGTTTAACCCTTTAATGGCCAAGCCGGCCAAAATCAGCTATTACACTCATCTTAAGGAATGGCCATTTGTAGGCCAAGAAGAGACTATTTTTGAAGATTTACCACTGAATTGCCTGGCTTGATAAGCTAAGCGAGTCATTCCAGTGTTAATTTTCTAAAAAATACTCTTCTGTTAGTCTGCAAATGGACATTTCAAAAGAATATATTTAGAAGAAAATTTAGATATCTGCCTATTGAATGTCCATTTACAGGCCAAGAGAATACAATTTTTTGAAAATATATCACTGGGATGACTAACGTGGTTATCCAGTCAGTCATTCCAGTGGTAAACTTTCAAAACTTATGTTCTCTTAACCTGCAAATGGACATTCCACAAGACCATAACAGAGGCGGGTTTTGGCCAGCTTGGCCATTGCAGGGTTAAAGGGTTAAGATTGATTCAAACGCTTGCATACAGTGCAGCTCAGAAGTAACCGTAATTGTGTACAAAACAAAATAAAACGTACCATTAAATATTTTGAACATACATGTAATTGTATTGACATGATTGAAGGCAGCAATGTCTTCCAATCCAATTACGGTCAAAATATTGCGGAGAACATTTCTTCCTAAGTAACAGATTTCTGTTTTTGTTTTGGTCTCATGTTAATTTATTTATGACCTGTATTATTCATGTGTGTAGAAAGTTAATGGCGCCAAGTTAAAATTAGATCCATGAATTAACCCTTTGTTGGTAGCAGTGCTTTGATCATGCTCAATATAGATTTAACCATAGAATGTGTAGGCTTAAGTTTACTGGTTAAGGCCATGAAAAATGGCTTTGCAGTCGTCTTAAGAAATTTTCATTTGCAGAGCATGAGAAGACGGTTTTTGAAAATTTATCACTAGTATGACTGGCAAGAAAAGAGAACCAGTTATTCTGCTGGTAAATTTTCAGAAATATTTCTCTCTTGGCATGCAAGTGGGCATTTTCTATGCAGAATATTAATTTCCTTGACCAATCTTGACCATTAAAGGAATCTACATCTATCATAGTTTGTTATAACCAGCACTATTATTAGTGTTGGGAATTGGTTCTATTTTTGTGGTCGATGATTGGTTTTATATACTAAGCGATGATTAATTAATGATTTATCATAACTGGTTCTCATTTGAATGCAGTAATTATAGCATGTTCAAGGATAATAAAGTCGCAGGTATGACAGATTCTTAATAATTTAAGAAATAATCTGTTGAATATTTTGAAACTAATTTGACTGGAAGCTGTTGCTGCCTTGCAGCAACAGCTTCCAGTCAAATAAGTTTCAAAATATTCAACATGTTATTGGTATGGTTGCTTTGAAATTAACAAACTATTTCAGTGCTGAAAGAATTAATGTCTTAGACTAAGGAGTAATTTTATACTATATAATTCAAAAAATTAAATTTAAATTCTTTTCCAAAAAGCATTCTTTTTCTAGCTTGACCAGTTAAAATATATTAATAAAGTCCATTTATAAACAACCAAAATCGATTTCTGAAATCATGATCGGTCTGTTGGTTGAACACACAAACCAATCAATCATCGATCAAATCGATTAATCGGAACAACACTAACTATTATATTTCATGTTTTGGTACTTCTCACATACTGGAATATCAAGTGCGAAATACTACAGTATAGTGACATAGGTGGCTTTGCCAAAAATGTCAAAAATTTGACTGACCGACCATAGATCAAACGTTAAATGGCAAATAGAACTTCATTATATAATCGGCGAATGCCAGTGCATTTATTCATGCTAAATATAATCCCGAGTTCAGAATATATAAGCTTTCATGATAATAAATGAATTTCAAGTCTGTGTCTGCCATGTTTTTAACATGCATGCTTTTGGATAAGCACTGCCATTGAGAGATTGTTTAATAATTTTGAGTATAAGTAGGAAGCCAACTTTTTAATTAGCCTGTACAATCTTTAGCTGATGCTGTGTTTCAGTCAGTCCATTTTTCATTCCATTTAATTACTCATATTGGCTGGAATGGAAAGTAGGCCGACCTATATACCGCATCAGTTCTGTCATGTCATAGCGATTGTTAATTCAATGCTGCAACAAGAGTATTCAAATATCCCATGATGCCTTGTTGAAATTGACATGTTTTCTTGTTTAGAAGTGATCACGACTGTAACTGAATTTAAGTTATATACATAATTTTATGAAATGGGAATTTTGGAATATTTGAATGCTAAAAAATGTAAAATCGAACAAGAAATTCTCCATTTTATATAAAGTTGAAATTATAACAAGTAGTTTTAGCACTAACTCACAACTAGTATAAGTCTGCCTGTCTGTTCGCCTGTATGTACAATATTTGACATTTCTGACAAAGCTGCCTATGTCACAACTCTTGAATAGATCACTCATAAATTTAATTTAACTCTAACACTCATATCATCCAAAAATAGCCTGTGCAGTGATCTTGAGAAATGTCCATTTGCAAACCAAGAGAAGACCAGTGTAAAAAAATTTACCACTGGAGTGACTGGCTCGCTTATCGAGTCAGTCATTCCAGTTGTAAATTTTCAAAAATTGTCTTCTCTTGGTCTGCAAATTGACATTTTCTTTGAGAAAATTGAAATTTTCTTGAAAAAATTTAAAGCTTAAATTGTTAATTCTGAATCATTCATCTTGTTTGGTTTATTTGCACTAACCAGTGAGTTATGGGAAAAAGGTGTGTACCTTGAGTTGGTTGCCTGGATTGCTATATATGCTTATCGAATTAAAAAACAGCTTTTTAAATAAATTTTATTCAGATTCTCTTATTGACGTTGGAAATAAGAGAATAGATAGAGGACTCTGAAGAAATTTGTTAAAATTTATTTAAATTTATAAAATTTGTAATAACTTTCTGCCTGCTGAATTTCTACCGACTAATTTTTCATGGGGTTTAACCCTGGATATGCTGAATAGTTTGAAAACAATTTGACTGAAAGTTGTTGGTGACTTAGCCACTACTAACTTTCAGTCAAAATGTTTTGAATATATTTAGCAGGTCCCGAGTTATTGCCAATTGAAATTATTGTCTGGTGGTTTGGAGCAGGCAGACGGCTATGTTCTCTATCACAGAACTGTTTGCGCGTGGTCATACATTTCTCATTTAACTAGTAAACATCTTAACTAGCTATCGTTAGCTTTGGAAATTATTTCTCTGAAAGATGTTTTTGTCTAAAATATGATTTTCCAAGTTCTTAAACCTTTCAATGACAAATCCCTGAAAAAAATTATTTTTTTACGCTGTATAGCGTATTCTGTGTATTTTTTGAAATTTAATATGGCTGGAAGCCGTTGCTGCTTAAGGCAGCAATGGCTTCCAATGATTTTGATTTCAAAATATTCAACAGCTTTCCTGTTTGTGCCCTGAAATTGAGATACTGGGAATTTATTGGCGAATGTGTTTAAGATTTTCTTCAAAATATTGAACTTGTACGTTGTAAACGATTTGAAATTATTAATCGAGTTAAAAGTGAATCTAATCAATATGAGATTTCTTTTTAAAAGCTGCTTTTAGTGTGTGCATTCTTCTAACCGCCTTCTCTCTCTTTAATATCTATTGCTTGCCATTCCTGGATCTATTCATTTGGACAGTTCGCAAGTTTAGAAAAAATTGGCGCAAGAATAGAAAGGGCAAATGGAAGAATCGGAACAAAGGTCGTTGGCGACAGAGACTATCTGACCATTCTCGTAAGAATATGGTTACACAGCTTGATTCAGGTAAAAACAGAAAGAAAAACCAAACCCATGGTGTTGTTACTCTCACCCTATACAGTCCCAGCTGTCTGTCTGGCCACCCGCCCTCCCTACCGGCCGGTCGCCGGCCCTGCCTCTGTCTGGATGTAAGTAACTTAGCTTCGATTTTCTTAAATTGTCAGGAAATTCTTTGAAAGGCTAATCATTCCACCCTACCCCCATACGCTTTTTATTGCAGGGCTGATTTTACTCAGACTTTGTGGGAAGGACCATGGGATGGAAGGCTCCCAATCCTTTGTATACAAATCTGATTAGTCTATATGCTTAGTGGCCAGCGTGTATCTTCAGAGACTTACAGTAAATCAATTAACCATTTGACTGTCATTTGGCCAACATGATTTCTGCAGTTGTCTTGAGAATGTCCATTTGCAGAGTGAGCGAAGATTATTTTTGAAAATTTACCACTGGAATTACTGGCTCGATAACCAAGACATTCATTGTAGTTATAAATTTTCAAAGATAATCTCTTGCTCTGCAAATTGACATATTCTATTTTTTTTGGAAAGTTTGAGGATAAATGATCAGCTTGGTCAATAGAGAAATCCAGTCTCTCATTCAATCAAATGACATCATAATCAACTATGCCACATGTAGACTGACATCATAATCAATTACGTCGTGAATGACACGATTTAGTCCATCATAGATGCTTAATAGTCCATCAAGTTGTATGTCTACTATGTAATAAACATTCTGTTAAATCTTTTGAAATAAGTTTGACTTGGCTATGGAAGCAACAGCATCCAGTCAAATTAGTTTCAAAATATTCAGCCTACCTGTGTAGTTTTCTGGAATTTGCGGTTTAGGGAGTGCAGGGATCGATCGAAACCAACCAGGGCAAAGCCTGGGTGGAGCTCAGCTAGAGATGGGCGGGGCATAGCTAAAACTGGACTCATCTATTATAACCAAACTTTGCTGGTAAGGTTCGAGGTTTTAGGATTCCTCACTCGGTAAATATTAAGATTCCATTCCTTGGCCAAGTCCTCCGGTGTTTCAGGTGAGTGCCTTGAGTCGCTTGTTTACAAAAATAACTATTATTTCTCTCTTTAATCTAAAAAGCTGCACATACATTTTACGGTGGTATGTATATTAGTCACTTGATTAGGTACATGACTGCTTACTTGCTTTTAGCACATTAGTTTAGGCACCTAGGATTTCATTCTTTGCTTTCGACGCATTTATGCTTATATTGGATTATTTATGCATTAGTTAGAATCAGCTTATATGTGTTTACATATATTATCCATATAATGAAATGTGAGTTGATGAGTATTACGTTAACATTTGTAACTTAGATAATGTTAATAAAAACTGTTACACAGACTACCAGGAGCCAGTGAGACTGCTGACATTACAATCAAATGATGTGTGTTTGAAACAGAAGTGCCAATTGATGAGTCCACTTTATCGATCAATAATATGACGTAATAATCAACTACATGACTTCTAGATAGACATCCTCATGAATGACATAATTCAATCCGTCATAAATGCTTAATAGTCCATCAGGTTGTACCAGTTGTACTGTCTTTACGATTTTATAAACATTCTATTGAATATTTAGAAATTAATTTTTACTGGGTGCTGTTGCTGCCATATGCATTAGCTTCAAAGTATTCAATGGTTTACCTGTATAGTTTTCTGGTAATTGGGATTGAGGGAGTACAGTGATCTATCGATCCCAACATGGGCAAAGTGTAAGCAGAGTTTAGCTAGAGATGGGTGGAGCATAGCTAAAACTGGATTCATCCATTTTGTTCCAACAGTGACTGAATCATATGTATTTGGTGAATCTACAATTTAATAAACGCTCCCAGTCAAATTAGTGTCAAACTATTCAACAGCTTACCTGTACTAGCTACCTGTAAATTGAGATTCTGAGACTGCAGGGTTAAAAGTGTTAAGTTCGATTCAAGCGTATATCTAAAGTATGCAGACCTTAGCTAGAAATAGGCCGGTCATAGCTAGAAATAGGCAGGTCATAGCTAGAAATAGGAAGGTCATAGCTAGAAATAGGCAGGTCATAGCTAGAAATAGGCCGGTCATAGCTAGAAATAGGCTTGTCATAGCTAGAAATAGGCTTGTCATAGCTAGAAATAGACAGGTCATAGCTAGAAATAGGCCGGTCATAGCTAGAAATAGGCAGGTCATAGCTAGAAATAGGCCGGTCATAGCTAGAAATAGGCTTGTCATAGCTAGAAATAGGTCGGTCATAGCTAGAAATAGGCAGGTCATAGCTAGAAATAGGCTTGTCATAGCTAGAAATAGGCAGGTCATAGCTAGAAATAGGCCGGTCATAGCTAGAAATAGGCAGGTCATAGCTAGAAATAGGCCGGTCATAGCTAGAAATAGGCCGGTCATAGCTAGAAATAGGCCGGTCATAGCTAGAAATAGGCAGGTCATAGCTAGAAATAGGCCGGTCATAGCTAGAAATAGGCCGGTCATAGCTAGAAATAGGCAGGTCATAGCTAGAAATAGGCCGGTCATAGCTAGAAATAGGCCGGTCATAGCTAGAAATAGGCAGGTCATAGCTAGAAATGGCGCTGTCTGTTGAAAGTTTCAGAATCAATGTCCCAGTTGAACACTACTCTACATTCAGACACTCCTTCAATATGTATTGTTTCGGAAACCTTTAACACATACCAAAAAAGTTGTCCAAAACAAAATTTGGGAAATTAGCTTTTATACGCTGAAATGTTTCTGGAACTTTTTCAAATAAAGATGTGGGAACATTTTGCTGAATGTTTGTCTTTGCGCAACCAGGAATGTATTCTTGCTAAGTGAGGAGCTCAGGACACATGAGCTTATCCCCCCCTCCCCCCCCTGCAATGAACCTTAGAGAAATCATCATCATTCTGCTTTTGCTTAACCCTTTAATGCTCGAATTTGTTTTTTAAAAATTCAATTTTCTCATATAAAATGTCCATTTGCAGACCTAGAGAAGACTATTTTTGTTAATTTACCGCTGGAATGACTGGCTCAGTTATCGAGCTAGTTATTCCAGTGGTAAATTTTCAAATATAGTCTTCTTTTGGTCTGCAAATGGACATTTCTGCAAGACCACAGCAAAAGCAGGAGTTTTATTTTGGTTAAAGGTTTAATGATTCTTCATATACAGGCCAAGAGAAGACTATATTTATCTCGCCTGCGTAGAGCAAAGTAACACATAGGGATTATTCATTTCGATGGCATCATTGCCGGCGGCGGCCCCTAGGAAATTTTATTTTTTGTTTAAGGTTTTTAGTTTGCCTTACAACTCAACAATGGTCATTATGATTTCAGTGAAACTTTACAGAAGTAGTCTATGCAAGACAGGGATATGAGCTCCATCATTACTGATATGATTGTGGGCATGTTTTAGTACAGTTTTCACAGTTTGAAACTGAAATTTTCGTATTTTTGTTTACGGCTTCTAAATCGCCTTATTATCCAACAGTGGGTCAGCAGATTTCAATGAATCTTTACAGTTACATTCTATGCCCTGCAAGGGATGCAGTCAGTCATTGCTAATCTGAATTTTGAGAAAGTTCCTATTCTTCACGATTATTTACTTTTTCAACTTTTGACATTTTTGGGGGTAAGGTTTTTAATTTGCATTATTATTCAGCAATGATCAGTCTATTCATAATGATGATGAGTGATTGTTTAGCTGAAGAAGTGAATGCTTTTATCTGAAATCAGTTTTTCATCAATCTTCTTCACTGTGTCTTGTCCATGCGAGTGTCTTGAGATCCTTTATGCTCTTTCGTGTCTTTAGTGATCCTGGATTATGTTCTTTGAGGTGTGATCGCAAAACACTGCAAGTTGATGTTACGGTATTCGTTGGATTTTTGATAGCTGTTGGCATGTACCACTGCAAATTCTTAGGTTTTCTGAACAGATATATTTTCTGGCATTCGAAGAACATGTCCAAATATAGACCATCGCTGTTGCTCTACCCTCACAGATAATGACTGCGTTACACAGTTTGTAGTGTGCTGTATTTGATATTAGACTATGGCCAGCGATGATTTGTAATGGCTCGCAGATGTTTGCGGTGAGATGCATCAAGTTTGTGTAAGAGGACTTTTGGAGCTGTCTAGCTGTTGCAATTGTATAGCATTATGAAAACACATGTAGCATCACATAGTTGCATCTTGATTTTCTTGGGGATTTTAAAGCCACGAGTCCACAGCTTCCACAAGGAATGGAAGGCAATATTTCTTGTTCCATATTGAGTTTCAATGTCGGTAACATTGCAGAGGAAGTAACCCAAGATTCTGCTCTTCCACTCCTCAGTGCCCCGATGGGGGGTGGGGGGTGGAATTTTTGTTATGTCTGATAGCTATACATGAGTGAGCTCTGTTTTGGCTTCATTCACGAAGAGGTTTTCTGCCTTGAGCTGTTCTGCAGCCTTTTTAGAAGTACATGTAGTGTATCAGGAGAACCTTTTTTGTCGTCGATAAGGTCAACAACATTTATTCAACAATGGCTGTTTGGATTTCAATAAAACTTTGGAAAATTGTTCTATGCCATGCAAATTGCATCACTAATAGTTTAATTTGTTTTTGAAGTTATTCCTATTTCTTCACTGCTTTGAGCAATAAAATCTTTCACTTCTGTGCAATGCAAGCATATATAATGTGGAGCATTTCCTGTCTGGTAGTTTGACCTAGGCGTGTAGTGCTTGCACACTGCGGGTACAGTGAGCAGGTAGGCTTTGCGGTTCAGGCTTGAGATTATCTCCTTGTTGCTTTCCTATTGAGCAATACCATGGGGAGCTTTTCAAGATCAGACTCTATCCGAAGTTGAGCGAAATCTTTCATGTTCGGTGAGATACAGTTGTTTGTTGACGCCTCACCGATTTATGTATTGCAAACCATGCCTAGTTTGTTTTGCTAATCCACACTATCCATGCCTTTAGAGATGAGACATTGCAGGATTCTGCGTTCTTGTTTAAACTTTTGCTACTGAAATTACTGGCTCATTTATCGAGCCAGTCATTCCAGTGGTAAAATATAAAAAATAGTGTTCTTTTGGTCTGAAAACTGACATTTTTCTACACCGTGCAAAGACCAGTTTTGATTGGCTTGATTATTAAATGGTTAAAGTTTTAATGCTTGGAATTCTAATGACCAATACTACTGAAAAGGGACATACATTGCTACCTTTATGTTATTGGCATCAGTTAGTATTCAGTATTATATCATGGCCATTCAGCTTTAAATATGTTTTTGATTAAAACAGGTATATGTGCTCAGCGGCTTGCTTTGGGAATGAAGAGATCTGATCTGTCACTCAAGTATCTGATGTCATAAATTGGATGTCACAATCGAAATGATGTAGCTCTGTCAGTAAAGTGTACTAATTGTAAAGTTTTGATGAATTTACAATTTAATCAACATTCTGTTGAATATTTTGAAATTAATTTGATTGGGAGCTATTCCAGTCAAATTAGTTTCAAAATATTCAACAGCTTACCTGTATAGGTACCTTGAAATTTAGATTCTGGAAATTCAATTTTCCAAGTATCAAATCGATTCCAACATGCGTAAAAAAGTGGGAGGAGCTTAGCTGGAAATGGGTGGAGCATAGCTAGAAATGGAACCATATATTCACGTGGTGATTTTAAATCATTGATAAATAATCAATGCCAGACAATCATTGCCTGCTTGAAGAATTTAACTATGCTTTTTATACCTAACTAGTCTTAATATTTTCAATTATTTATGTGATTGCTTTTATGTGCAAAATATTATTTTAGTACCATTGGTAACTCAATATCGACAAAGATGGTGATTTGAAAATTGTGCAGCTGATAGCTGTTGCTTTCATAAAAAGCAACAACATATGGCAATACTGTTTTGAAACTGATCACAAGTTACAATTAAAAGAAGACGTGCTTTCTTTAAGTCCAACACTATCCCATTGGAGACATTTTGGTGCATGTCATATTAGCTACTAGCAGATAAATTCTACTTTATAATTTATAAAACAATTTTAAATGATTTACATGTTTTAATATATATATATATATATATATATATATATATATATATATATATATATATATATATATATATATATATATATATATATATATATATATATATATATATATATATATATATATATATATATATATATATATATATATATATATATATATATGTACCAGTATTCTTTAATTAACCAGTTGTACATTTCATATATAATTTTGTGTTACTGGTTGACGAGATGCAGGTGTTTTGACTGCTCTTTGTTAGCTATTGGTTTGTCAGTTTTATATATTTCTTAATATTTATTTCTATCAGCTTCCATATGTAGCCATGCATTCACACACACACATTTGAATAAACATATTTTAACTAGTGTCATACTTTAAGGAGTTAAGATGAAATACATCTAGGTTTTCTAGTCTGTATTATGTGTCCTGTGCACATATGAGATAATGATGGTGTAGTTCTTGTCCTCCTGGATGATACTAGATAAACTTTGTTATACAAGTACACGTGGCATTATGGTATATTGGCATTGACAAGCAATCACACCCACAACCGGTAAAGGCGCCACACATCATAGCCCACAAACGCTTCCACCACACCAACACCACAAATATTGCAGGCTTGGTATGGTGAAAGGGTTTGTAGGCTATGATGCTTGGCGCTTTCACCGGTTGTGGGTTTAATTCTCTGCCATAGATAAACTGTGTACCCATTATGGTGTTTTTGGGGCATATCTGTTAAAGATAATAGACCATTGTTCCCTATGTCGTATGCTGACGGTATACTATACTTATGAAATAACATTTCTACCATGTATGGTGTCCTGAGGGAATTTATAGTAATAGTAACAATAGCAGTTTTGTACTATGCCCGGTGATCTGAGGGCATATTTATAACTAGCTCCTTAGAATGTAGCATGTCTGGATGGCATGCCGGCCAAAACCGACCTCTAGAGTGTTCTTGAGGAATGCCCATTGATAGACCAAGTGGACTATTTTTGAAAATTTACACTGGAATTCCAGTGGAAAATTGTCAAAAATGGTCCTTTCTTGGCCTTCAAATGGACATTCAATAAGCAAATATTGTGATTTTCGTGACCAAATTTGACCATTAAATGTTAAAAGAACCCTATGTGCATCTCCAATCTAGTATTACAATATTAGAGTGTGATATATATCTGTTCATTATCAATGACTTTCAGACAGACAGACACATTCATTTATTGACAACACTCACCTTACCTTTGAACATCGCATTATTTGGTCTTTGAGAATGGGTCAATCTTGTACCACGTGCAATGATAGGTGACATCATTCCGGCTCAGCTTAGTTTAATTTATAAGCGTCTGTCTGTGATTAGTGATAACTCATTGATTGCACACACACACTATCCATTATAGATTTACTGAAATTTCACATTCAGAGATCAAATATATATATATATAAAGTATGTTTACCTATGTCATAATTTATCACCTGAATAGAGATGATTTTAGTATTCCTTTAACTGTCTGCCAGCAAAATTTCTGCAGATTACATTTTTTCATTGGGTTTAACTCTTGACTTGCTGAATATTTTGAAAATAATTTTACTCAAAGTTGTTGGTGGCTAAGCCACCAACAACTTTCAGTCAAATTATTTTCAAAATATTCAGCAAGTCAAGAGTTTTTGCTAATTGAAATTATTGTCTGGTGGGTTGCAGCTGTGAGACAGTTAAGGATGGTATAATGTGTACACTTTTTCGTGTTCGAGCAATATTCTTATCGTATTGGTATGATTGATGTAACTTACAGGTTGCCTTGATGGTACATACGGGCCAAACTGTGGCCAGCTGTGCCAGTGCGAGAATGGAGGATCATGCAGTATTGTAACAGGATTCTGTCTATGTCCAGATGGATGGATCGGACCAACATGCGCTCTACCGTGTCCACAGGGTACATGTTTAAGTACTAGACAACCAACATTCTTAGTTTTCTAGATTCAGTTCTCGTTCGTATTATAATAACTGGTGTTAATTTTGGGAGCACTGTTCCTGAAAGGTGTTGCTATCTAAGAAAGGAATAGCTTTCTGCCTCAGTGTTTTCCCAGTCTTGTTTATTGACAAATCATGTCTTTGTAATGTTTTCTAGTGATGCAGGTTAATTGGAGAGGTCTAAGAAACTGTTTCCAATAAGTACACCAGTCCCCCTGCTTCATTCCTTGAAAATCGGATATTTGATATCAGTAAATCAGAGTATTTAAGTTTCAAGACATTACTACACAGCCAATATGTTAAATATTTTGGAAATATTTTGAGAATTTAACTAAAAGCTGTTGCTGCTTTATGTAGCGTGCAATAGATTTAGAATGCTGTTACAGATTTCTAGCAAGCTTAGCTTATGTCAAACTCATGGCACGACCACACATTGGATTCTGTTTCAGTTATTCCCCCCCCCCCCCCGGTTGTAGGATGACATGTCATAATCAATTGCGGCATGAATGACTCGATTTAGTCCATCTTAAATGCATAATAGTCTGACACGTTGTATGAATGATTTCTTTACAATTTAATAAACATTCTGTCGAATATTTTGAAACTAATTTTACTGGGCGATGTTGCTGCCAACAGCTTATCTGTATAGTTTTCTGGAAATTGATAGTTCAGGGATCGATCGAGCCCAACACGAGTGAGGTGTGGGTGGAGTTTAGCTAGAGATGGGTGAGGCATGGCTGAAACTGGAAAGGACCATTGATTTAACTTGCTTGTCAGAGAACTTCAACAAAATTCAAACATATTTGCAAGAGTAATCTACACAAGAAACTTAAGATTCATTAAAATTAAATGTACGTACATGTGATCGGTATCTTTTATTATGTATTTCATTGTTAGATTAAAAAAATAAACTGTGTTTCATTTACAGGTCATTTTGGTGCTAATTGCTCTAGTCGTTGTGATTGTTTTAATGAAGCAACATGTGACCACTTCACCGGTCATTGTACCTGCTCACCAGGCTTCATGGGGCCAAGATGTGAAAATTGTAGGTATTTCAGAGATGTGATTAAATCATGATAAAGAGATCCTACCATTTGCCAACATTAATACTGGGCCATATTTTGTCAAGTTGTGAGGGAACAAGTGCGAACGCACTATATTTGCAACGTAGGCAACATTGTCATAAATATAAAAATTGTGACAGACCAATTGACTTATGGACAGGCAGAGAAACTGACAGAGTCACTTATAAAAGTCGCAACTAAAAATCACTATGTGACCCAGTCGTGTGAATTTATTCAATTTAGCTCTCTACGCAATAATTCCCCTGTATCTCCATTTCAGCAAAAACAAACAGGAACGCTGTTGGATATTTTGAAATTAATATGACTGGAAGCCATTGCTGCCTTAGGCAGCAACGGCTTCCCGTCAAATTAACATCAAAATATACAACAGAATATGGTATGCATCAGAAAGAATTTACTTTTTCGGCGATTTGTCTGTGAAGGGCGAGTGACTGCTAATGCTTTAAGCGTGTGCTTGTCCCAGATCAGGACATTTTCATCTGGGAATGAGATGTTCTTTCAGTGCTATTACTGCTATATAACAGACACATAGAAAAACTAATATTAACCTGTCAAAAACTCACGTTATTCAAGAAAAGTTTAAATTTCTCATAGATGCCCATTTTCAGACCAAGAACATTATGAAAATTAATCACTGATGATTGACTCTTTATCCAGTTATTTCAGTGTTATGGTCTCAAAATTAAACTTTTCGTCTGCAAATAGCCATTCCTCAAGAGCACTGCACAAGCTATTTTTTGGCAAGCTTGGGTGTTAAAGGGGTAGACCTCAGCAAAATCCATCAACAATTTCCAGAGTTATCTCTGCTAATAACCGTAACCCTTTAAATGACAAATCCCTGAAAAAGTAAATTCGCTGTGATGTGTAACATATTCTGCTGAATATTTTGAAATTAATATTACTGGAATCCGTTACTGCCTAAGGCAACAATGGGTTTCTAACCATGTTAATTTGAAAATATCCAACAGCTTTCCTATTTGTTTGCTATGAGAATGACATAGTGGGAGGGTAATCAGTGAAAGGGTTAAACTACTAAAACATCTGATTTTCTTGAGATAATTTTCAAACTGCCTTGCTGAAAATCTGTGATGAGGCAGCATGGGTTTGATTTATCACTGAGGCGGCTCATGTTTGACATTCACAGCTTGTCCATATGGAACGTATGGCGAAAACTGTGAGGGACGATGCCACTGTAGCGACTATGGGTCATGTGACGCATACACAGGGCAGTGTCGATGTAACCTGGGATGGATGGGAAAGACGTGTGAAGAGCCATGTCCTGATGGAAAGTTTGGCCCCGGATGTATCCATACATGTAAATGTGAGAACGCAGGATCATGTGATCCGGAGACAGGATGTTGTAAATGTTCACCCGGATACTATGGCCAGTACTGCGAATTAAGTAAGCTTATTCTAGTGATGGTATTAACGATTTAACCAGTAAAGACCAGATATGATAAATTCTCTGAATAGGATGTAAGAAATAATATATTGAATATTTTGAAACTATTTAACTGTCTGACTGCTTGCTGCAAGCTACCAGAGAATAATTTCAATGGGCAATATTTCTGGACCTGATGAAAATTTTGCAAACAATTTGACAACGTTGTTGGTGGCTTAGCCACCAACAACTTTCAGTCAAATTGTTTTCAAAATATTCAGCAGGTCCAGAGTTAAACCCCATGGAAAACATAGTCTGCAGAAATTCAGCAGGCAAGCAGTTCATGGGAAGATAAAATGCCATGAGCCACAATCACAATAGATTTATCCTGACTCTAGATATATTCTCCGGATTGGTGACGGGTCAGGATCCAGTCTATCTCCGTACTGAGCTGTAAACGCATCACTGTGGATCATGTTGATTTTGATATCATCGAGCTTGATGGAGCCATTAAAAGAAATTCGATTGTCCAGTGGTTCATGTGATATCAACAAATTCTCGTCCTCATTTTGTATACGACAGATTTGAATTTTATGACGAATTAAGAGGGACTATTTTTCTGTTAACCATTTGTCTTATAGAAAGAAGGCTATGAGCTTTATATCATCAAGTTTTGGATGAAATAATATTGTCTGGAATGCTTAGCTTATTGTCTGGTATGTATCATGTCCCTTCAAGAATTCAATTCTTTTTTTCGCCAAATTCTGGTGAAAATTACTATGCTAATGGCCCCTCATGACACACAAGATTATTTTCTTGATCTCGTATCGAAGGAGATTTCGTGGGACATGACTGCTGCTACATGATGTTTCATTTGAAGTCAGAAGATGGTCCTTCATGATCTCTTGTTTGTCTATATTTTCTAATTCTAGCATGTCCTGAGGGTACCCATGGTCTGTATTGTACTGGTAGATGTGATTGTATCAACGCAGCTAAGTGTGAAGCGACGACCGGCCAATGTGTTTGTAAGGCCGGGTATACTGGCAACAACTGTGATTTACGTAAGTACCTATACATATTAATATTCGACGCACAATCGGCTATGCGTGCACCTTTCTCTTCCTTCAGCCCCACATCGTACGCTAATCCTAGTATGATCAATAGTTTCTATTGACATGTGTCTTTGATTATAAACCAACTTGAATTGCCTTATTGCCTCTAAATTCTTAAAATGTCTTGGATAATATGTTTGAAATTTGGATATGCATGTTGCTTTTATTGCAAGTTGTCATTTACAAGTCTTAAAACAAGGGCAGTCAGAGATTGCAAACTCTCGGCCTCGCATTTTTGTCACATTGTTATGTTTTTCAGATTTTTTATATCTTGGATTTTACAGATTTTTCGAATCATTGTAAAAGTTGGGCAATCCTAGTCAACAGTCACACCCTTTATTGTATTAAAATCTGAACCAAATTCAGACCAGTATTTTTTTTAGAAAGTAATGTGTGTGTGATATGATGTCAGTTGATGTAACGTCAGTTGATGTGACCTCAAGTTGATAATGCAATGTGTATGCTAGAGTGACAGATCAGATCTGTGAAGGGACAAATAGTGTTATCCCTCACACATTTGTACTAGTTTTGGGTTAGTCTTATTACCCTCACACTTCAAGGAGAAGAGGGAATTGCGATCGGGTCTGTCTGTGTGTATGTGCATGTGTGCCTGTCTGCATGCGTGTGTGCATGTGTGCCTACCCACATGCCTATGTGTGTGCTTGTATGCCTGTCTGTTTCTGCCTGCCTGCCGGCCTCCCCTAATTGCATGTCTCTATCTGTCTGTCCATCTGTCCATCCATCTGTTCGTCTGTCCATCCGTCTGTCTGTGTCTGTCTCTGTCGGCACCTGTATCTAATAAACTGCTGGTCTGATTTGACTCAAATTTTAATACAAGGTAAGAACTTGCCGTGCAAGATGATTTCCAAATTTTAGCTGTGATCTCGATAAAAGAACAAGGATGTGGATCGATCCAAATTCTTGATCTATGGATATCTAGAAAACTACTAGTCCGATTTTGTTCAAATCTTAAGATAAGAAAGGGTGTGACAATACACTATGATGCCACAATGCTGGGCGTGATCCGAAGAAATCCGAAGCAAAAATTCAGAAAATCTAAAAATATCAGGAAAATAAAAAAAATCTTTCCAATGTGGTGAGAATGGGACGGCGAGGATCTGCAATTTGTGGCCTGGTGACGGTCAAAATTGGTAATAAATATCAGAAGGAATTTTAGTGAATGCACATTTGCAAGCTAAGAGACAATTCTTGAAAATTTACCACTGAAATGACTGACTCGTCTATTGAGCCAGTCTTTCCAGTAGTAATCTTTCAAAAATAGTCTTTATCTGGACTGCAACTGGGTCTTCCTCAAGGCTACTAGAGAACCTGAGGTTGGCCTGGTCGAATAGTAAAAGCTTACAAGCCATACAGTTGCTTGCATTTCATTTCAGCATGTGCTTTTGGCACATTTGGCTTACACTGTAAGAAATCATGTGATTGTGGCAAATATGGCTGTAGTCATGTGACGGGTGACTGCCGGTGTCCACCTGGTTTTACTGGAGCAAAGTGCAAACTATGTAAGTATAATATTCATCAGGCTTACTCGAAAATACATCCATTTTCAAATATTATGTGGACTAATTTGAGAAGGCATGTGAAATACTGTGATGGAGTGGGGATGGGAGTGGATCCCTGTTGAATTTGCCTAGCATAAGGAATGGACCTTTGCAGTTTTAGCTATGCCCCGCCCATCTCTAGCTAATCTTCACCCACACCTCGCTCGTGTTGTGATCAATCAATCCCTGAACTCCCTAACTATCAATTCCCATAAGGCTATACAGGTAAGCCGTTGACTATTTTGAAACTAATTTGACTGCGTGCTGTTGCTGCCATATGCTGTTGCTGCCTATGGCAGCAACAGTTCCCAGTCAAATTAGTTTCAAAATATTCAACAGAATGTTTATTAAATGGTAAAGACATACAATTCGTACAATATGTTGAACTATTAAGTGCCAAAGACGGACCAAATAGAGTCATTCATGCCATCATTAATTATGACGCCATCCTACACGTCACTTATTTGATTATGACATCATCTGAGATGGATAAACTGGAAAGGTCCATTAGATATGGTTATGAAAATGGAGGGGTGTGGTGCATATATGAGTCTGGGTAGAGGCGTATATCATTTGTATGCTCTGATCATGTGATTTTCATGTGTTATATTCTTCATTGTTATGATTGATTTATATGAACCTTATATTTAGGAGTTTTAGTTTCTACTTCGAATAATACTTACCAGATGTACTATTATAATAATGTCTATTATCTAGTCTAGCTCAAAATTAACAATTAAAAAATCCGCACTCTCCATGGTCCTGCCCATATTGTGTCTGGGAATTACCGCAGCCCCAGGTACCGAGTCAATTCCCAATCACAGTCAGATTTGTCTATTTTGCTGGACTTTACAGTCACGTTTTTTTTAGCTCTAAAATTTTGCAATTTTTGACGAAGGTAAGCGTTGCGTAAATCATTGCTGGTTCCATGGAAGGCAAAGGAAAATCACCACAGGGGCAGGTTGTACCAATCTAGAATTTTTACATTCGTGCCGTAATGACTGTTTGAAATTTCCTTAAATTGGCACATTGTGTTAAAATGGTAGCCATTGTAGGAGTCGCTCCGTTACCCATTAACTTTTTAATCTTATCCGGGTACTCGGTTAATTTCTCTTGCGACTCGGTTCCTTCCAAGATGGATGCGGCCTTAGCCAAGATGGCGGCGCCCATAATTAACATGTTGCTTTGGCTTGGCGTGTCTATGCATTCTGTTTTAGGCCATTCTTTAGCTCTCGCTTCATTATCGAGTGTGTTTGTAGCGATCAGTCTTAATTTCTTGGCTTTTTTAACGTTAGTTAATTATCAAGTCGTGTTTATAAAAATTTCCACTTCTAAAAATTTTCAAATATTTCCTGCCTGGAACTTGATTATCATTAATCTAAGAGAAAATTAATGTTTTAAAAGTATTTAAAAATTACCTTCATCTTATCATGTGCAGCGTTTTAATTATTATTCTGTGTTCGCAGAAAGTGTAGGGGCAAGGAAAATCCCCTCCTGATACGTTATGCTCTCGCTGCAACCGCTTCAGGAAGCAGAAGTTCACTGGCCATCACTGTGTTGCCTGTGCGAGGTGCAAGGTTGGGAGTCCTTGCAATGTATGTGCGAAGTGGTTGTTGGAGTTGGTGGCGGAATTCGATCGTGATCGGCGTGCGCATTTGGAGAGGATCGCGAGGGACAAGGCGGCCAAATTGGATCAGGCGTCGGTCAAGGGTCTAGAAGAGCGTCTGAACGAGCAGATGGACTCGGCCTTGGGTGTTTGGGCAGCCCAATTCAAAGCGATGTTTGAGTCATTCCAGTCCACGAGGATGCGGCGAGAGCGGCTATGGCTGCTCTCTCGCACGGATGCACCGTCCTGCAGGGTATGCTGACCTGTGTGGCGGAAGGTAGGGAAGTGTCAGAGGCTGCTCCCGGAGTTATCCGGGACACCATGCGCTTATCCCAGGATTGCCTGGCCAGGGTGATCACTAGATCATTGGTGGAGTGGAGGAGAATGGTTCTCGATTGCGTAGAACCAGGACCAGAGATGAGGGCTGCGTTATCTTCTGCGCCCTTCATTGGTCTGCGCTTGTTTGGCGACTCGGCACGACAAGCTCTTTCCAAGGTTGTGTCAATGGTCGCAGAGCAGGAAGTAGTCGGCAAGTCGTGGAAGTCGACGAAGAGGACTCGGCCACAGCAGTCCTACAAGCAGCAGAGGCAGTGCCAAAGATCGCCCTTCCGTGCGGTTCACAGGGACCTGGCCATTCGTCCTCATACAAGTCCTCTAATAAGAGGCTGTATGAAGATGATAGAAAGGGTGGTGGCTTGGGTCGCGGTGGCTACCATAAGGATAGCCGTGGCAGCGGTCCCGGGTCGTCATATTACAAGAAGTCGCGAGGTGGCCATCGGTGGCAGTCCTGATGGATTTCCGGCGAGACCCGTTCTGGTGACGCCAGGAATGAAGGGAGTCGAGAATCTTCACCCAAGCGAATTAACGTCTTATCGCGCAATATCGACCACGAGCTGTGTGCAGAATCCTACCATCGGAGGCAGACTTCAGCTGTTCTCAAACCAGTGGGAACAGGTCGTGCAAGATTGTTTAGTCTGTAATTGGCTAAGAAACGGCTACGAACCGGACGGGCTCATCCGTCAATCGTTAGTTCCATTAACATCGACTGCAGTATGGACGCCTGTTCCAAGGGAATCCGATCGTCTTGATGCCATTTGCTCAGAAATCATAGATCTTCAGCAGAAGAATGTGATTCATTTAGTCCGCGATCACTCCTCCCTGGGCCTCTATTTGATAATTTTCCTCTTTCTGAAATGCACCGGAGGTTGGAGACCGATTCTCAACCTCAAATGTCTGAACAAATTCATTCTTTCACCAAAATTTCAGATGGAGACTGTAGCAGCGGTGATGACAGGGCTGAGAAAAGGCATGTGGGCAGTATCGATAGATCTGAAGGATTTCATATTTTCATATTTCAATGTCAATTCCTTTTCAGAAATACCTTCGCTTTGCGTTCCAAGACAATGTTTGGGAATTCAACGCGCTTCCATTCGGTCTGACCACAGCCCCGAGGGTCTTCACCAAAGTGGTTCTCGCCATGACTTCTTATCTTTGCAGGAGAAACATAGCTGTTCATACTTACATAGATGACTGGCTGCTCAAGGTGGGAAATCCAGTCACTCTGCACAACAATATCCAGTTAGTCCTAGCCTTATTAAAAGACCTAGGATGGACTGTGAATCTAGAGAAATCAGAGTTAACTCCATCCCAGGAGTTTGTGTATCGGTGAATTCCTTTCAATCTCAGGGATGGTGTAGCTTTTCCGGCGGAGAGCAGAGTCGAGAGTTTGATTCAAGTACTGGAGTCAGTTTCTCTATAAGCCTATCTGACGACGCGTCAATTTCTCAGAATACTGGGTTTACTAGCATCTCTGGAAAAGGTGGCTCCTTATGCGGGACTCAGGCGCAGGCCGATTCAGATATACGGAGGTTGGAGAAGGATTTCATATTTTCAATATATCAATGTTCTCTGAGGATTCCAGTAAAAGAACCGTTGATATTCCATCTTCAGTTGTGGTTATCAGAACAGAATCTCCTGCGAGGTGTTCCTCTACAACCTCCTCAACCGCAGATGTCCATCTTTACAGATGCATCGAGGACGGGTTGGGGAGCAGCAGTACTGGATGATCTGTCAGTATCAGGGGAATGGGATCAAAACCAATGCGCAGAAACATATCAATGTTCTCGAATTATTAGCAGTGGCATTAGCACTTCGAAAATTTGAGAACTTAGGCCGAGAAAAGATTGTCCTAGTAAGGACAGACAACTCAACAGTGGCGTCTTATTTGAACTGCCAAGGCGGGACTAGATCACTGGAGTTGTGTATGATGATATGGAACCTTCTGCTGTGGTGCCACAGAGGAATATTATTCTTCGGGCAGCACACATTCCAGGAAGATTGAACATCCTAGCAGATGCTCTCAGTCGAAGGACGGTTTGCCGTTGGAATGGCAGCTCAACCAATCGGTAGCGGACGTTCTTTTCAAACATTGGGGCAAGCCAAATGTGGATCTATTTGCAATGAAAGGAAATGCAAAGATGGTCACATATGTGTCACCGATCCCGGACCCGCTAGCTCTAGCAGTAGATGCACTGGCGATAACTTGGAAGGGAATGTACGCATATGCGTATCCTCCAACGATTCTCATCCCAAAAGTTCTGGCAAAGATAAGAGAGGGCATATGCCAAGTACTACTGGTCGCCCCTCATTGGCCAGGCTGATCATGGTTTACGGATCTGCTGGACCTTCTGGTCTGCAATCCAATCCCTCTTCCAGACAGAAGCGATCTGATTTTTCAGAACAAAGGTCTGTGTTTCCACGACAGACCGGAGATGTTCCAATTGACTGCTTGGATGTTATCAAGCAGCGTGCAATTAAGGGTGGCTTTTCTGAGCAAGCAGCAAAGTTTGTCTCTTCAGCCAGAAGAGGGTCAACCACCAAGACATAATTATATAATCAACAAATTTGCAGAGTGGTGTAAGGGAAGAGATAATAATCCCTTTTCTGCATCTGTTCAACATGTAGCAGATTTTATCTGCCATTTATACGAAGTTGACAAACTTGTACCTTCAACCCTAGCAGCATATAAGTCTGCATTAGCTTCAGTTGTTCCCAGTCTGGCCATTGTAGGAGTGGAGAACGACACTTTAAACGAAGTTATTAAAGGAATTAGCAATTTGTGACCTAGACAGCCAATTCTTATCCCAGCATGGAATCTATCTCTTGTTCTACAGGTTTTAGGGCATGCTCCCTTTGAACCAATTGGATCTATAGATATTAAACTGTTAACTGGTAAGTCAGTTTTCTTGATTGTAGCAGCATCGGTGAGAAGGAGAAGCGAAATTCATGCGCTTTCTGCCGAACAAAACCGCTTTGTCGTTATGGGTGAAGGTTTAAGACTACTACCACGTCTTTGTTTCTTGGCAAAGAATCAGTCACTTAACAGCCGATCAATTTGCCAAGTTTAATTAGACATGACTTAAACTCATCTGTTTGGTGTCCTGTCAGTCGTCATTTTCTGATTTCTACCTTCGCGATATCTTCAGCGCACTTAATCCGGTAGCCGTCGCCAATTCGTTGAATCTTAACTAAAGCCACGTCCGACCACTATTTACGCATACATCGCAAGTTTCTTCCACTTGCACTGAGCAATGGCGATGCACATGATCTGTGAATGACTGTGGATTGGGCGGAGCTCCTGTGATGATCAAGAAAGGCCAAGCACTCAGAAAATGGTGAGTGTTTTCTAAATTTAAGTGACTAATATTAATTTACTTCAATTTACTTACAGTCGAATTCCCAGACTGATTAAGTAAAGGTCTGGTTCAAGAGTATGTTATTCATTGCAACAGACATTAAACTCATTCAAATTTGAAAATCTAATCGATATACTGATATTTCTTTTAAAATTAGAAGTTGTAGTAGCTTCTTTTACACTCTCCTGGACTGCCCTAGCTGAGACTTGGGGCTGACACGGGTCTGGTGGATGTTGCCTCCCCTTTTGATAGCCCTATGAAATTTGTGCGGACAAAGGAGGGGGTGGGGTGGTGGGGAGTGTGGTCTAGACCATGGAAGTTTAGCACTCTATGAGTCAGATGGGGGAACCCAAGCGTATGCCAGGGTTCTAGTCTCTTCACAACCTTCTCTGTTGGACGTTTCTTGGCTGTCGAAATCCGTAGTTTATCATAGTAGTACATCTGGTAAGTATTATTCGAAGGAGAATCAAAGAAGCATCCTTTTTTGTTTCTACAAGAATTAGTAATACTTACCAGATGTACTATGGCCTCCCTCAGCCGCCCCACTGAGGTGAGGCTGAGCTGCTTTTGATGTTTGTCAAGACAAATATAAGACGAATCTGACTGTGGTTGGGAATTGACTCGGTACCTGGGGCTATGGTAATTCCCAGACACAGTATGGGCAGGACCATGGAGAGTGCAGAGTTTTTAACTGTTTATTTTGAGCTAGACTAGATAATAGACATTATCATAATAGTACATCTGGTAAGTATTAACACTTCTCGCAGAAACAAAAGCGGATGGTTTTTTGATGCCATATGATAAATTCTATTTTGAAATACACCTATCACCAGGTAATCATTTTCTTGTTGCAAATTATTACAAAGTATTTTGTAAAATATATGCCAGCTACATTATGCCTATGTCACATTTTAACTTATTTTGTGAATGATGTTCCAGTGTGTAAAAAAGGCCGCTATGGGCCAAACTGTGAGCATTTCTGTACCTGTGATAATGGTGGAACATGTGATCCCAAGACTGGTACATGTATCTGTCAGACGGGCTGGATTGGTGCCATGTGTCAGTTCAAGGAACAAGGTTTGTACGCATGAAAGCGCATGCTGTTATGCAAATCATGACATACATATTATCTTTTATGTATTTTTTGTCTTTGTTTGCTTTTTTTGCTTTATTAAAAACTCCAGTCACTCCATCACCGATGTCTACAAAGCGGGTATTTGATTATCTCAAGGACAACATTCAAGTTGCGTTCCTCGTGTACAAGGATTCAATGACAGAAAGATTGTTTATGTTTGTCACTATAATGCTAAAGGTCAATTTATTTAACGTAAAAACCTGATCAAAATTAAACACTTTTGGTTATTTGCATACAGGATAGTTTATGTAACACTTTCAACACTATGGCCCGAATTTAGATATTTACAATTATATCTTTTGATGAATAATTCTGAATTGTGTGGTCAGGAAGCCATTTGTTTATTTGCTATGAGATATTACAGACCAAGTTAGAGTTTCAGATGTATGCGTCAATTTTTTATCAAGTTATGCCCCCTTTAGACTTACGAAATATGATAAGTATATTAGGAGTTATAGAGCAAGTTCGAGTTTCAGACATTTTCATCAATTTTTCATGGAGTAATTCCTCCTTTCGACTTATGAAATACGAAAAATATTAGTTTTCTGCAATTTTTTTGCAGCTCTTCAAGATATTCAACTGAGAATTGGTACATTGCTTCGCTATGAGAAATTACAGAGCAAGTTCGAGTTTCAGGTGTTTGCGTCAACTTTTTATTGAGTTATGTTCCCTTTCGACTTATGAAATACAAACATATATAAAAACAAGACTTTTTCGTTCTCTTTCACTATATATAGCTGAAACTTGATATATTGCTTTGTTATGAGAAGTTACAGACCAAGTTCGAGTTTCAGCTGCTTCTGTCAATTTTTTATGGCGTTTTTGACTGTCAATCTCTAAAGATTTATATCAACAGGTTGGGACATGTATTGCAAAGTAATACTTACAGAATGCTTGTTTATATTTATCTGCATGTACTAAAGCAATTTTATACATAGTTCATTATTGAAAAATTGAATGGTCAAGATTGGGCCAGAAAATTTAAAAGAATTCACTTAGTGAATGTCCATCCACAGGACAAGAGAAGACTTATTTTTTTTAATTTACCACTGGAAGGTGATAACTGTGCCAGTCATTCTAGTGGTAAATTTTCAAAAATAGTCTTCTATTGTCCTGCAAATGGACAATCCAGAAAATGACTACAGAGGTCAGTTTGTACTGGTTTTACCATTAAAAGATTATGGTAATTGAGATGTTTCTGCAATCTGCGTCAATGTCGCATGTATAATTTCATATTTATTTTCTGTGATAATATAGTACATTAACATTTTCAACTCTCATGTCCTGATATCTCAGTTTCAAAATCACCAAAAGTCACCATACACATCAGCTAAGTTGTTAAGTATTTTGAGACTAATTTGACACTTGACTGTTCCGCCCATAGATAGCAGCAGCATCAAGCACCCAGTCATATTAGTCTTAAAATACTCAAAACAGAAAATCTGCTGCATCGTATTGAAATATATAGAGGGATCCATTTCTAGCTAAGCCCCGCCCATGTATAGTGAAACTCTGAATTACCAGAATTAAAATATCGAAGCAACTATTCATGTAAGCTGGTGACTATTTGAAACTAATTTGACTGGGGTCTGTGGCTGTGTCAAAATATTCAACAGAATGTTTATTAAATTGTAAATCATCAAAGACATACAACGCTTACAGATTCATGGCAGACCTTCTTACCTTCATGATGGAGCTGCATCATTTGATTATTACTTATCATATTTATGATATATGGAAATGAAAATTATGCACGTTTCATGAAATGTTGTTTCAAACACACATTCATTTAACGCACACTCTTAGATGTCATCAGCGATACATTTTAACATCGCTTGTATGGGACAACATTTTACAATATCTAACATTGGGTATGGAATGTGTTAATTTATTTATGTTTTTAAATAATAAAAATTATAACTCTGTTTAAATTTTATATATCAGTAAGCATGTAATTATATTTCTTTATCATTTTTGTCTATTTTTCTGTAATTTCTATTTTTTATTGTACATGTATATATTAATTTTTATTAATAATCTTTATTTTTATAACAATTACTTGTCTATGTATTTAGCATTTACTGCATGCAAAGATAAAGTTCTGCCAATTCCTGTGTCCAGTCGGTCATGCTTTCATTATATCCAGCTGATGTTGCAATAAAAAAGTTGGATAATTAAAGGATGTCACAATCAAGTGACATCACAATCAAATGCCTATTGGTCAATCAAGCTTTCTCATTATTTCCTGCTGATGTCACTTTAATTGATGTCACAATCCAAAAATGTCACACTCAAAAGATGTTGCAATCAAAGGACATCACAATCAAAAGACGTCACACTCAAAAGATGTTGCAATCAAAGGACTTCACAATCAAAATTGTCTGATGATTAGCTCTTATTGGGAAGACTGGAATTCATCTTCGCAAGTACTGTCACATGACCGCTACTCGTTGTTCTCCTTGATAGCAACGTCTCGCAGTGATACTATTCTGAAAATGAAGGGCATTCATAGAAGAGACTGACCATTCAATATTAAAAAACTATTAACATCATCTTTGTTAACTGTCTGGCTTCTGCAAGCCACAAGACAATAATTTCATGGGTAATATCTCTGGACCTGCTGAATATTTTTAAAACAATTTGACTGAAAGTTGTTGGTTCATTAGCTACCAACAACTTTCAGTCAAATTGTTTAAAAAATATTCAGCTTATCCAGAGTTAAATCCCCATGGAAAATGTAGTTTGCAGAATCTCTGCAGTTAGGATGTTCGTAATTTAGAAATAAATATGCATTTTGTAAATGTAGAGTAAATTATTATGCTCCTGTATGTTAAATTATTGTGCTCCTGTATGTGTGTCTGCATGGGCATGTATTGTACACATTTATGCAGACTACATTTTCCATGGTGTTTAATTCTGGATGTGCTGAATATTTTGAAAACAATTTGACTGAAAGTTGTTGGTGGCTAAGCCACCAACAACTATCAGTCAAACTGTTTTCAAAATATTCAGTTGGTCTAGAGCTAATGCGCATTGGAATTATTATCTGGTGACTTGCATCAGTCAGGCAGCTAACTGTGAATGAGTTCTGGTGTCATTATAAATCTGCATACTGTCATTGTTATGGAAGTTAGAGTATGTTAATAATTCTCATATATTTCTGTCTACCCTTTAATCCTTTAGGCCTTAAATTTGCTCAAGAAATTTCAATTTTCTCATGGAAAATGTCCATTTGCAGACTTAAAGAAAACAATTTTTGAAAATTTACCATTGGAATGACTGGCTTGGTTATTGAGCCAGTCATTCCAGTGGTAAATTTTAAAAAATTCTCTTCTTTTGGTCTGCAAATGGACATTTCTCAATACTACTACAGAAGCCGTTTTTGGCCCGTCTGAGTGTTAAAGGCTTAATACTCAAGCTAGCCCAAAATGGCTTCTGCGGTGGTCTTGAGAAATGACTATTCTCAGATCATGAAAAGACTATTTTTGTGAATAAACCACTGGAATGACTGGCTCAATAACCAAGCCAGTCATTCCAGTAATAAATTTAAACAAATAATCCTCCCTTTGTCGCAAATGGACATTTTCTATGAGGAAATTTGAATTTTCTTTAACAAATTTTACCGTTAAGGGGTTAAAGTGAAAATTTAAAATGTGTTTATTTAATATGAAATGCTTCAATAAGATCATTCACTCTGATTAATTTAAACCATAAATGTACATGTTTATCTCGCAAGTTCATTACCATGATTTTGTCAGTGAAATGTTCAAATGCTTTCTCTTAGCCCTTTAATGCTCATATCAGGCAAAAATGGCTTCTGCAGTTGTCTTGAGAAATGTCCATTTGCAGACCAAGAGAAGACTATTTATGAAAATTTACCACTGGAATGACTGGCTCGATAACCGAGCCAGTCATTCTGGTGGTAAACTTTCAACAATAGTCTCTTGGTCTGCAAATGGATATTTTCTATGAGGAAATTGAAATTTTCTTGAACAAATTCGAAGTTTAAAGGCTTAAATGTTTGTGGTAAAAATCAGTTTTTTTCTTAAATTATACTAGTTGTCAAACCTGTCAATCATCAGATTGTATTACTCAATGGATGATCCTGTTTTAGCTATACCCCTGCCCATTCCTAGCTAAGCTCCGCCCACGCTTTATCCGTGTTGGGCCAATCAAACCCTGAACTACTGGAATCTCAATTTAAAAAAAACTAAAACAGGTAAACTGTAGGCAACATCAGCACCCAGTCAAATTAGTTTCAAAATATACTAAATAGTAGACTTACAATTCGTACAACTTCAACTTTAATTGATTACGATGTCAGCCTACATGTGACGTAGTTGATTATGACGTCGTATGATTGACTGGTCATTCAAGAACTAATATTCCCGCCGGTCATATAAAAAAGTAAATTCTGGATAATTACTGTTATTCGTTGGATTGGTTTGAAATTGACTGGGTCCATTTAACCATGTTGGAGAAAGCTGCTAAAGTTAGTGATTCTTTAACCCTTAGCACTCTGGTGACAATATTCTATCTCTTACTGATATCAATATCAAAGAAATTGGTGAAAGATGTTGCTGTCTACTATCTCCCACCAAATTTGTTGAAAAATGAACACCAGTTCATCTTTTAATTTAATTCAAAAATTTAAGTTTTTGACACCAGAGTGGTAAGGGTTAAAAATTCATTCTTCTAGAGTATGCACCCATCATATGACATCATAATCATCTATGTGATGTGTAAAATGGCATCATAATGGATGACGTCATGAATGATGTTGATAAGTACGTCACGAACGCATATTTGAAGACGGGCTATGCGTTGTTGTACAAATTATATGCCTTTACTATTTAATAAATATTCCGTTGAATATTTTGAAACTAATTTGACAGGGCGCTGTTGCTGCCATAGGCAGCAACAGCACCCAGTCAAATTAGTTACAAAATATTCAACACTTCCCTGGATAGTTTTCAGGAAAATGATAGCGAGGGCATTCGGGGCTCGATCAATCCCAACATGGTGAGGTGTGGGTGGAGCTTAGCTAGTGATGGGCGGGGAATGGCTAAAAATGGAAAGGTCCATTCTACTTCTGTTTGTTAGAGAATTCGGAACCTTCATGGGTCTGTTGAAGTAGATAAGGAAAAAGAAACTCAAAATCAGCAATGACCGAGAACCTAATATGGCGGCCAATGCTCTATCAGTGTACACAGGTCTTGTTGAATTTACTTCTGTTGTTAAAACAAGGACAAATCTGTACAGAAACCATGTCGTTAAAATATTTTCAAGTTGGCAACCGCGAGGTCAAGTGTTTATTTTGAAAACAATGTTGCAATCACAATCATATTTGACAGACAATACTCTGTCATGAACATGGAATAGTCTTTAGTAAACATTCTGTTGAATATTTAGAAAGTAATTTGACTGGGCACTGTTGCAAATATTTTGAAACTAATTTGACTGGGTATGGTTGCTGCTAGCAGCAGCCCCCCCCCCAAATATTTATCAGGTATAGTTAAAATAATATTGTGATTCTGGGAATTAAAGGTTCGATTGATCCCAGCGCATGCAAAGTGTGGGCAGAGCTTAGCTAGAAATGGGCAGGGCATTTGAAAAACTGGATTCATTAATATGGCAAGCTAACTAACTTTGGTTTTATGATCAAATGTTTTCTTATTCTGTCTCACTGTAGTTAGTTAGCTGTAGTTTTATTCTCACCATTTTTGTTTCCTCTTCTTTCTTCCTACATGTTTTCTGTCTTTCTTTCTATCAGAGAACAGATGATTCATCAGGGACATCGTAAGTAATTAAAGGGCTGATGACTATGTCGACTAACTCACTAACTAACTACCATATCGTTGTTTTGCACAGTGTCCAAGGGAGTCTTTATAAGTGGAGAGAATGTTTTTGAATACTTGTCAAATTGACAGTTACCAGTAATTCATCTGAAACTGAATATTAGAATCTTGTAACCCTTTAATAGTCAAGCCGGCCAAAACTGGCCTCTGCAGTGGTCTTGATGAATGTCCATTTGCAGGACAAGATAAGACTATTTTTGAAAATGTACCACTGGAATGACTGGCTCGATAACAGAGCCAGTCATTCCAGTGAAAACTTTCAAAAATAATCTTATCTTGGCCTGCAAATAGACATTCGCTGAGGTAAATTTGTTATTTTCTTGTAAATTATTAACCATTAAGGTTTTAATTTAATGCTATATTAGTAAAATAAAACACGTTTCAGTGGAGTATTTCATTAGGTCTTCAAATCAATTTTCTGCTCTGCACGCAAATTGACATGTGCAGCTTGATTTCATGAAGGTGTCGCTACCTGGCGACTCAGTTAGTGGAGCAATATGCTTAATGCTTCATTATAAATTGAATCATTACCTCTCTCGGCTGGAGGATGTCGCTATCAGAGGGGGATCATATCTGCCACGGTCGCTTACTTGACATTCATTGCATGCTGGAGCAGTCAACCATTCGATAAATCACACAGTCCGGTCATGTAATATGTTGCCAGCGGTAATGTACCATTTGCAATTGTTCTTCCTCGTCTCGATTCATGAAAGCTTGTTATCTTCATATATATTTGTAATTTATATCTGGCTTTGCAAAATCTTTTGAGCTGATAACAACATCTCCAACTGTAGCAGTTGCCACTGACGAAGCGACTGAGATGGTCACGAAAGAAATGCCAGATACATTGATCAGCTGTTTCAATTTATTATGAATAACTCTGAACCAAAGTCAAGAGGATTATTATTATTATTATTATTTAATTAATTAATTAATTATTACCTGCCAAACCCTGTGTATAATTGTTTCTAATAGGTATGTCTGTCTGTGAGTGTCATTAATACTGTCGTCATAATTTTTAAAATTATTTAATATTAGTAAATGCTTCAGTCATGTATGTATGATACTCTGCGCTGAGATAATTTGTGAGCCATGAGGTAATATTTCCCAGCTATAAATTAATTACTGGTAATGTAGCCCAACAAAAGCTTAATAACTCGTCACCAGGCACAGTATTGGAACTTAACACAGTTAAGAAGTCAACGTGATCCATAATCTTGCATGAGCACCTATAAAATTAATGCTGAAAGCTTTAAAAAATGACCTGACACTGACAAATCCCAGAAAACGTATATTCTTTATGATATAAAACTTATTCTGTCACATATTTTGAAATAAATTTTACTGAAGTCGTTGATGCCTTAAGCTTCCAGGCAAATTAATTTCAAAATAATCAACAGTTTTCCTGTATGATTGTCTTGAAAATGAGATATGGGGAATTCATCGGTGAAAGAGCCAAAGTCAGCCTCTATAACTGTATTTAGGAATGTGTTTGCAGGCCAATTGAAGACTATTTTTGAAAATTTACCACTGGGATGGCTGGCTCTATGACTGAGCTAATCATTCCAGTGATACGTTTCCAACAAGAGCAATCAGCCCTCCCATTTTTGTCACATTGTAAAGATTTTCAGGTTTTCTGAATTTTTCCAAATCATACACAAAGCTGTGGAATCTTAGTGTAAAGTCAAACTCTTGTGTTAAAATTTGAGCCAAGTTGAACGAGAAATATATTCATAGATTTGAGCTGACGATCCGCATTATTTTAGTCTGGAAATCCTCTGCTCAGTACTGTTTAACTCTTACCAATCTGATGTCAATATTCTATCTTTCGCTGTGTCAATAGCAAAGAAACTGGTGTACATTTTTCAACAATTTTGGTGGACGATGTTGTCTATGCCAGCAACATCTTCCACCAACTTTGTTGAAAAATGAACACCATTTCATATTTTAATTTAATCTGAAATTTTAAAACTGACTTCAGAGTGGTAAGGGTTAAGAGAGATACATCTCCAGACAGGTAGACAGACAGACAGATAAATGCGCATGTGCACGCACACAAAATTCAATACCTTAGGGGCAAAAATAGTCTTCTCTTGACATTCACTAATTCCAAACATTAAATGTTTATATCAATGGATGAATCCAGTTTTAGCTATACCCCGCCCATATCCAGCTAAGATCCACCCACGTTTTGCCCGTGTTGGGATCGATTGTACTGTTAACTCCATGAATCTCAATTTCCAGAAAGTTATACAGGTAAGCTGTTGAATATTTTGAAACTAATTTGACTGGGTGCTATTGCTGCCCATGGCAGTCAAATTAGTTTCAAAATATTCAACAGAATCTTTATTAAATATTACAGAGATACAATTCGTACAACCTGACAGACTATTAAACATTTAAGATGGACTAAATCGAGTCATTCATGACATAACTGATCTTGACATCAACCTACATGTCACAGAGTTGATTATGATGTCATATGATTGGTGGGTAATCTGGATTCCTCCATTGAAGGGTTAATCAATTAATCTTGTAATAATCACCCATATTTTCCTCAGTAATATTCACCAAGGGAAATAACTTATGTATAATTTATAAACACCTTTGTGATAAGAATTAGGAAAGATTGCATTTTTGAAATCTGTTTACTGATATGGCTGGCTCTTTACTATTGCGAAAGCATGACAATAGTACAGATATGAAACGTTAATTGTACAGCTATCTGAGGTATCCATTTTTAGCTGTGCCCCGCCCATTTCTAGCTAAGCTCTCCACTTTTTATATGGTTTCGAATCGATTTGAAACATTGAAACATGAATTCCAAGCTCCCAGTCAAATTTGTTGCAAAATATTCAATAATACTTATTTAAATTGTAAATTTATCAAAGACAATTCATACACTTTCGGGACAGACGTTTTGATTCTCCTGACAGAGCTATGTTATTTTGATTGTGACATGAGTTAGCATGAAAGATTGACTATGACATAAGATACTTGAGTAACAGATCAGATTCCTCCATTCCTAGCTTGTTCTAAGCATATTAGAATAATTTTTTAGAACAATACCGCTTCAAGTATCGAAATAACTAGGATTTTGATATGAAAAAGGCATCTCTATCTTAGTAATTGATAAAGAGATCGAATCTGTATATCATGTATCTGATGTCATAATCCTGTATGTCACTTATGACATATCTCCGTCATGACATAGTAATCATGTGTTACTAAAGTGTACAAATTGTATGTTTTATGAATTTACCATTTAAGAAACATTCTGCTGAATATTTTGAAACTAACATGACTGAAGCGTTTCAGCAATAACGAAAAGATAATGTAGAATGAAAATGTACAAGAAAATGTCCAGAAGCGGCGTGAAAATTGGAATAGGTTATGCAATAAATAGAATCTGACATAAGTTACCATTTCATATCAAATTTATCACACTGATTTATTAAAATTTCATTTCGACCACAGTAAAGCGCGGTCCAGTGGATCTTACTTAACTTGTGTGATGAATTTGATATGAAATAGCAACTCATGTCAGATTCTAGCTATGTATGACCTACCGGGATATTATATATGTGAAGCTGATACTATGCTAATTAAGGGCAAAGTATATGTCTAAAAGGTTATCCATATAACATCATACCACAAGTTTTGCCAATATAGTTGTATACAGACTCTCATTTACTAGTAAGCATATTGTATATATTCACATGCACTGCTATGTTGTGCGACAATCTGACAATGCTGAAAATTTAACTCACACATGATATATTTCATCTTATTTCCAAATAAGCTGAATAATGACTCTAAAAGAATGTAGTTGATGGGGCAAATATGTATTTGTGCCAAATAAACAATATAGTATATATTTTTATTTGCCCACCACAATTTGTGATACTATCTGCCTTAAATTCAAAAGGAGAGGCAGAAAAAGCCTCACAAAGACATTTTCTATCTATATCTGACAAGCATGTTCTAAAAAGCCCATTCCTTCACAGCATCCTCTGTGCGATACATTATATGATGTAATATGCCTATGAGGGAATAGACTTATGACAATGTGTCACAGGTAAAAACATCGATGTTATTTCTATGATCGAGTCCGCTTTTCCATTTTACAAATTTCATAGAGCACCGCTCCTTCCAGGCTCCTGATTCTGTACTAAAATTTGCTTGAAAGCTCACCTACAGTTTGAAATGAGAATGTTGTTTTTTCTTTAACAGAGATGGTCTGAAGGGTACCTGTCTTAAAAAGCTACCATCATTTGTCCCCCCCCCCCCACCCAAGAACCACAGGCAATTGGTCACTTTCATTATTATGCGATATGGTTATATAACACTCAGTTAAATATACCTATTGGATGGTTATATGACTGAATATGAGTATTAGCTGGTAGTACTCGGCAGTATATTAATATTTATTTCTTATTATTTTCAGGACGAAAAGGACCCGATCGAGGTGATATACCATGGGCCATGAACTATAGCTGAGCTGAACAAGTCCTTTTAGTTGTTATTAATATAATACTAGGTACTAACTAATTATTATTAATTTTAATGTAATACTGTGCAAAAATGGTGCTTTTATAAAACAAGATGTGTACATTGTTGGTGTTGTTTGTTGTTGTTGTTGTTGTTGTTGTTGTTGTTAATATTTATTATATATAAACTCATGATCTCTATTTCACATTACTAAAGCATCTCAATGTGTATATTAGATCTGAAATGTTGTATTAGTGCTCTGTCATTATTAACACTAACACTTACAACATGTCAAAATTAAAAATTAAAAATTAAAATGGTGTTCTTTTAAAAAAATATTGTTGGAAGATATTGTTGTCATAGATGGCAAGAACATCCACCAAAATTGTTTTAAATTTGTTTTAAATTTCCACCAGTCTATTTACTATTGAAACAGTAAAAGATGGAATATTGCCATCAAAGTGGTAAGGGTTAATGGCTAAATTTGATCAAGGAAATCAAAATATTTACATACTGAATGCCCATTTGCAGGCCAAGAGAAGACTGTTTATGAACATTTACCAATGGAATGACTGTCCAGCGCTGTTATCGCGCCAGTAATTTGTGGGGTAAATTTTCAAAAAAGCTTTTAGTTTACAAATTGGCACTACTCGGGACCACTGCAGCGGCCGGTTTTGTCCATCCTTGCCATTAAATGGTTAACATGGCCAATGTATAGCATGCAGAAACCGGAATACCCAGTAGTCTTTAAAAAGCGTTGGTCAACGCTGTAAAAATGGCTTCTACAGTGGTCACTGAATTGTCCAATTGCAGACTAGAAGTTCTAATATATTAGTGGTAATATATTAGCCGTAATATTTTTCTCTGGGTCTGTAAATGGATATATTTACGATGATAGTTATATTTTCTGGACCAACTGTCAGATTTCATGATATAGAATGGAGCGATCTGCTCTGTCACTCAAGTATCTTACAGCATAATCAAGTGCATCACTTGTTAGCTGATGTCTCAATCATAATGATGTAGTTACGTCATGAAAGTCGAAAAGCCTGTCACGAAAGTATATGAATTACATGTCTGAACGTAATAAATATTCTGTTGAATATTTTTAAAGTAATCCGACTGGGAGCTGTTGCTGCCCTAGGCACCAACAGCTTCAAGTCAATTTAGTATCAAAATACTCAACAGCTTGTATAGTTACATTGTAATTTAGATTCAGGGAATTCAGGTTTTGAAGTTTCAAATCGATTCTAACACGCATAGAAAGTGGGTGGAGCTTAGTTAGAAATGGGAGGGGCAAAGCTCGAAATGGATACCTCTGTTTTAAGAGCTATGATTTCTTTGTTTATTAAAAGTGTCATAGCAGTTTGGTGTGTTGAGTATATGAGACAACTTCTAAGAGATTAACTGACAATTTTCAGAAACAAGATGTCTATCAAACAAATCACCAAGCAGCTTCATATATAAAGAAATAACAAGCCTATCATGTTTGGGTACTTCCAGATTTTATTTCAAACTTACGCATCTGGAGTTTGGTAGGTTAAAGGTCCTCTGTCCGTCTGTAAATCAGCATACTTGGTGATGTGCTTATGGCCTTGGCTATCTAACCTAGCATGGAGAGTGTACAAAGTGTAAAATATAGTAATATTATTACTATTTTATGTCAATTATGGCTAATAATGTGTTGTAAAATTGTGTATAATAATATGGTAATTGTTTAAACACCATTACTATAGTGACACTACGTGAATTGTAGTTGCCATTGTATAATTGTACAGTAGAGCTGCTATTGTAATGCAAATTATGTGTACTCATATTAGATATGTAATAACGAGTATGTAGATAATCGCAATGTAGGTTGCGTTATTAGTTCTCTAGCTAACTGTTACACTCAGAGCTTAAGGCAATTAGTTAAATAATTTAGTGCTAATGCTCTCAAAGATGTGAAGTCATCAGACTTGTTTATACGCCAAAGCTTTCTTCAAGGACAATTATACCGATCAAAAAAATGAATCCATTAAAGCCGGATGGTCACATAGTCCTTTAGCCCCTTAATACTCATACCAGCCAAAAATGGTTTCTGCAGTGGTCATGAGAAATGTCCATTTGCAAAACAAGAGAAGACTATTTATGATAATTTACCACTGGAATGACTGGCTCGGTTATCGAGCCAGTCATTCCAGTGGTAAATCTTCAAAAATAGTCTTAGTCTGCAAATTGACATTTCTCAAGACCACTGCAGAAACCATTTTTGGCTGATAGTGTTAAAGGGTTAGACTGGTTTCTGTTCTGAAGTTATGAAATTGTATTAGTAGTAAATGCATTTACAAAAGTTCATACATGTTATTCGATACCTTTACGTTGTGAAATTATTGACAGGTGGAGCAACACTTAGCCCAAAGGGCATATACTTACAGTTGTAGAACCCATCTGGTGTATTAAATGATCATGTTTCAGATAAATTTAAGAAACGGTATGAATAGTTCAAAACCAGTTTACCTCTTTTAAAGAGAATTTATCCACTCTAATTTCTTCACTTGATAATATGTCATGCACTGATTATAAATAGAATTTATACTTGCATAATAAACTTATTAAAATCATTTTAATTTGTAACAAAGTACCTCAAATTAATTTCCTACAACACATTGCATGTCGTTTTAAAGCTGCCTAATCATTTATGTATTTAAATCTACTACCTAGGTGTATTTTACTGCCTGCATTTTAACAACAAACTGATAGTACTTTGATTTAAGATGCTGAAAACTGCTTGATGCATTGATACAATTTCATCAGATTGTTAAAGAAAAATAATTAGATGTTTAAAATTAGCATGTAGTGAACATCTTGCTTTACTTTATCATCTGCGCTTAGCTGATACAGTTGTTCAATTACCGGACTCTTAACCTTTTAACCCTCAAATCTATTCATTCAATATTCTCATAGAAATTGTCTGTTTTAGCAGACTATTTTTGAAAATGTAACACTGGAATGATTGGCTCAGTTATCGAGCCAGTCATTCCAGTGGTAAATTTTCAAAAATAGTCTTGGTCAGCAAATAGACATTTCTCAAGACTACTGCAGAAGCCGTTTTTGGCGGATATGAGTGTTAAAGGTTAAAATGGAGTAATAATTAAGCTAGCTGAGATGAATACCATTACTAACTAGCCACACCCATCTCTAAGTGACTCATTTGTCAAACAGTAGAAGTTTTAATTACGTAATTAATCAATAAAACGGCAAGAAAATCTGAAAAATTTAATATCATTATAGCGAAATTAGAACTAGCATACATAGCCACTATAGTTGCAGTTATAAAACACCCTACTTGAGCTGTCACTCACATATATATTGTTAGTATATTTATTGATCTGTCGGTAAATCTTTGTACATTTTCGACAAAGTTGTATGTACTGCACATCAACTTTTTCGAAAATGTACAAAGTTTTACCGACAGATCGTTCAATATACAGAGTATATTATCAGTGAGTGACGGCTAAAGTAGTGTGTTTTGTACCTGTAGCTGGTGTTTGTCATAGATTTGGGATAGACCCACAGACAAAAGTTGGAACCAATATTGGTGGCATTTATTCATGTACCTTTCTATGTGTGTTCAGCATCTCATTCAGCAAGCTTGTTCACCTAAATATGAAATCTAATCAACATTTTCAAAATACACTTAATAATCGCAAGGCAACAGTGACTCAATCAAATTGCTTTTAAAATTGACAGATTTGACATGCTGTATATTCACTTAAATTTCATATAATATACTGTGACACCAGATATCAGTATATACACCAGCTATGCCTCACTCCTTATTACAGTTACTATTTTATTTCAGCTATTTAATATCTTATATCATTCTTTCTAATTTTATTTTTGTACAAAATTGTGTATCATTATAGTATTGTAGCCTGGATTCAATTGGGCATGAACTATTGAATTTTCTGTGCCAAACAGTCAATTATAGCTTAATAATAATAATAATAATAATAATAATAATAATAATAATAATAATAGTTTATTATTCAGATATTGTAGATTTAATTGTAACATGGCATGTTTACTAAGACTGATGCTTTCTGGCTACCAGGTAGGGCTGTGGTTTCCGAATGGTAACAGCCGTATCAAATCTTTTTAATCACTTAATGGTTAAATTTAGTCAAGAAAAAAACAAACCTTTTTGATTGCCCATTTGTAGGCCAGGAGAAATTTTTTAGAAAATTTACCCCCCCCCCCCCTAATGACTGGCGCAATTATTGAGCCAGTCATTCAAATGGTTAAATTTCTAAAATAGTTTTCTCTTGTCCTTCAACTGGACACCTTTTAAAACTGCAGAGGCAGTTTTTTGCCAGTTTGACCACAATTGGGGGAATTATTAAAATCAATAATAACCTAAAATCCAATATGGTTAACAGACATCACTGAAATCTATCTTCAGAGATTAACTCTGCTACTGTTTGCTTTGGGATTTCATAGATTTGTTGCAGTTGGATTCCCTGGGTAATGTTTTGAAAACCAATATGGCCGACTTCCATCTAGTTTTTTTACCATTAACTTAGCCATGTTTTGTCAGCTCTGTAATATTTTTTTAAGCTCATTAAGCTAATTATGGGGAACAATGTACCTTGTTAATGTTGATGATCTAAACGCTGATATGTCTGCCATCTGGAAAATTTCTGTATATTAAATTTGACAGTGTATATTTTCATGTCACAATTTTAGGCAACAGTTACAGAGGATCGCTTGTTAGCTCACCTGGCCTGAAAGTGATCTTATGCCAAAGCGACTGCCCGTCATCCATCCGTCCTGTGTCACCTTTTCCTTTAAACAACTTCTCAAGAACCACTGGGCCAATTTCAATTATATTGGGCAGGAAGCATCCTTAGGACATAGTTTGTTCAAACGAAGCCAATCGGTCAATTTGGCTGGTGGCCATCTTGGATTTTGGCCAATTTTAGGAAACGTCTTTAAAAATCTCCGAAACCACTTGGGGGATTGATGCAAATCTCATGAAATATGATCTAGGGCAAGAGCTGAACCAAGTTTGTTCAATGGAACCTGATTGGTCAGATGGTTCGGCCACCATCTTGATTGACCTAGTTTTAGTGAAAACAACCCCAGAACCGCTGAAGGGATCGGGTCGAAATTTGGCAGATATGATTTGGGACTGAGGGGCATTAATTCAAGGGAAGTTGATCTGTCAAAAAACATGGCTGCAGCGGACCAATCAAAATATAGCGTGTTTGGCGGCCATATTGGATTTTTATTATTTTATGGATTTTGAGACTGAAATTGGTTTAATATATGTTTTTGGTTATTCTGATCTCAAATTTGCAATTTTCTAAACTGTCGGATAAACGGTTTGGCAGCAATCATGGATCATTTTCCCGCCAAAAGCTCCCATACTAAAGCAATGGAAAATATTAAATGACTCGAGAACTACTGGGCTGATTTCAATTATATTTGGCAGGAAGTATCCTTAAGGTGTAGAGATTCAAGTTTCTACTAATAAAGCCGATCGGCCAATTTGGCTGGCAGCCATCTTGGACTTTGGCCGATTTTTTAGAAACATCTAATCCAAATTTGTTTAATAGCAATCTTGGATGACATAGTTTTCGCAAAAACAACTCCAGAACCTACTTATAGCCAATCGCCTTTCTAGTTTAAACGCCTATGTTCCAGGTGAGTGATACAGGGCCCCCTTGGGCCTCTTGTTTAAGAAATTGTATTTAACACATGAAAGGGAAGTAAAAATAGCCTTTTATCCACTTATAGGACAGTAAGAATTGCATCTTTCATTCTTATCCAGCTACAGCACAAATTTGCAGTAGATATAAAACTCCCTTGTTTCAATCATACTTGTATAACCTAATGGTTGTTAAAATTTGTATTAAGCCGACTTGGTGCCCGGAGATGTTAGATTTCCATAGTAATACACGGAGACCTGCAAGAAATTTGTTAAAACTAGATGCTCCGTGAAGCAGTTTACTGGATCAATGGTCTCTGTCCGCACCTGAGCCTCAGGGCTACTGGGCTCCAACACAATTTTACCATACATTAATCCTGCACTGAATAAAATATGTATAATGTATAGTAGGTGCATGAATAGTTTGTAGTCAAATGTATATAGTAGAGTGTATAGTAGGTAGTTATTTAACCCTTTCATGGTAAGGCTGGCCAAAAATGACCTGTAGTGGTCGTGAGAATTGTCCATTTGCAAACCAAAAGAAGACTATTTTTGAAAATTTATCACTGGAATGACTGGCTTGGTAACCAAGCCAGCCATTCCAGGGTTAATTTTTCAAAAATAGTCTTCTGTTGACCTGAAAATGGACATTTAATAAGTAAATACTTTGATAGTCCTGACCAAATTTAGCCATTAAAAGTTTAAAGGTGCATATTCACAGCACAATTACTGAAAATTAAATTGTTTAAATTATATACCTTTAGAGGCTTAAACTATGAGCCTATATGTAATGAAACGAAATAAATCTTAACAATATGATGATTTCATTCCATATAAATTAATATAATTTTTTAAGTTGCAAAATTGAAATAGAGGCACAGGCCTCTATTTCAATTTCGCAACTTAAAAACCTTTAAACAATTACTATTGTATTATGATACAGAAGGAAGATACAAAGTTTATTTATATGGCTAGATAGTTTCACTTACATTTTGCTTCTCAAAAATAGTTTGTTTTTTAACCCGCAAGTCTCAGAATTTCAATTTAACTATTTAATAGTAAAGATTTGTCAAGAAAATCTCAATCTTTTGTTAATGAATGAACAAGAAGACAATTGTTTTAAATGGACCATTGGAATTACTAGTTCAGATAATGGGCCAGTCATTCTTGTGGTCAATTTTCAAGTCATTATCTCTTGATATAAAAATTTACATTTCTCACGAAGCCATTTTTTGAAGTTTTGATCATTAAATGTTATAAAAATGTACAATATCTCTTACAATGTAAGTGATTATTTGTATCAATCGAGTTCAACGGCATTAAGAAAGGTTGTCACATACACAAAGGTAGATAACTTCTGCTAATACACAAAATAGCTATCTACCAAAAAAAGCCTTTTCTTGAAAGTGTTCCCTTGGTGTGACTGGCTTTTTAAAAATCTTCAAAATACACATTTATTTACTTAAGTTCTCATAAATGGATAAAATACAGTCTGGTCCAGACACTGTATTGACCTATATATATGGCACTATTATGTTCGATGGAGTAAACTGAATAACCAAATCATACTAACACTCAGTTTGTAAAACGTAATAATAGTAGAATAGAAATGCAAATAAATAAAACGTAAATTAACACTTTGATATGATACTAACCCTTTAACACCCATATCAGCCAGAAACGGCTTTTGCCGTGGTCTTGAGAAATGTCCATTTGCAGACAAAGGGAAGACTATTTTTTTAATTTACCACTGGAATGACTGGCTTGGTTATCGAGGCAGTCATTCCAGTGGTAAATTTAAAAAAATTGTTTTTCTTAGCCTGCAAATGGATATTTTCTGTGAAAATTTCAATAAATTTGATGGTTAAAGGGTTAACAAATTCGTGACTTTTTCTTTGTTGCATTTGATCAAGTAATGGATGAATCCAGTTTTAGCTATGCCCCGCCAATTTCCAGCTATGCCCCGCCTATTTCTAGCTAAGCTAGGCCCACACTTTCTCTGTGTTGGGATCAATCGAAACATGAATTCCCAGAATTTCGATATCAACGTAACTATACAGGTAAGCTGTTAAATATTTTGAAACTTATTTGACTGGGTGGTGTTGCTGCATATGGCAGCAACAGCGCCCAATCAAATCATGTTCAAAATTTTCAACAGAATGTTTATTAAATAGTAAATCCATCAAAGACATACATTCGTACACTTGACAGACTATTCCAGCTTCATGACTGAGTATTTCTGTCAATTATGATTGTGATGTCAGCCTCCTACATATGACGTAATTGGTTATGACGTCATATACTTGACTGACGGATTGGATTCATCAATTATATACATCAGTTGTTAAATAGAAGTGTGTTTATAATGTGTGGAAGTTTACGATGTACATATCTTTAGTGAGAATTCCACAACTGACCTCTGTAATATTTATATTGCAGATAAATTAACACGATTTACATATTCTTGTTCGCTTTTTGTAATACATATATATATATATATATACATATATATGTATATAATGTCTTCAGTTATTAAAGTGATTTTGTTCTGTTTTTGGTAAAATCTTTTTAAAGATAATTATTCTTATTAAACGATCTAATAAAGTATGATATCCTTTGCATTTATACATATATTGTACAAAAGGCAGAAATAATTCATTTGTTAGAAAGAGTGGTTTTTATAACAAATTTGGAGTTTTACAAGTTTAAAAAAATGTTTTTTAGCATTCCTGATAAATAACGGAAATGTATGCATATTGTTAATTTCTAGTATTATATTAGTTAGCTAGCAACTGTATATTATGTAGTAAAAAGGTTAGCATCTACATTGTTATTTCAGGCATTATACGGTCTGTGTGTGAACCAAACTATCACTGATTTAAATGTGTACAGATTGCTTGCATCAGTTAAGCATTAACCTTTATTATAATGTCAAAATTAAAAAATTTCTAATTAAATTAAAAGATGATCTGGTGTTCATTTTTTAACAAGTATGGTGGAAGATGTTTAATATTGTTTAAAAATCTACACCAGTTTCTTAGCTATTGGCACAGTAAAAGATAGAATATTGACATCAGAGTGGCAAGGGTTAACTCATATCACAGTTATGGCAAAATTATTACAATATCAAAAAGAACGGCAGATGTAAATCTTTTAGAAACAGAGTTGAGGTAAGCTCTCTGGTGTCTAAGAGAAATGCACACCCGTAATCATGTCAAAGAGATTTGGATTTATGAATCAGAAATTTTAGAGTTACTAGGTGTGAAGTATGGCGTTCTTTGTTATTTATTTGGCAGTTCAACTACTATGGTAGTGCAAATGTCTTGGCTGTGCGTAGTTACCTAGGGTAAGTGCATTGAGCAGGGCTCACAGTGTCTCCTGGAAGAAATAACTAAAAGAACCTTATTACCGTAGTTACATGCAATAATAGGTCAACGTGGCTTCAATTTTAAGCCAAATTGACCTATTATTGCAGGTAACTATGGTAATACGGCTATTTAAGTTACACTGGATAAAAGAAAATAATGAAGAAAGTTCTGAAAATAATTTGACTGGAAGCCCATGCTGCGATTTAAGAAATTTTCAAAATAGTTGGTGTGTGTGTTCCATCACCACTGTGAATCTGATTTAACACTAACCATCAAATGTGTTGAGGAAATTTTCAATTCTCATAGGAAATTTTATCTCCGATGACTGGCTCGGTCCAGTGGTATATTTTGTAAATTAGTCTACTCTTGCATATGGACATTTCTCAAGAACACTGTTAATAAGCCATTTTGGGTCGGCTTGCATGTTAGAACGTTAAATGTCATAATGAATGACAGAAAATGTTACCTTGAAGATTCGACAGTCAAGGTCACACAGCCAAATTAGAGTCAATACTGCAAGGTTACATTAGATTGATTAGACAACCTCAGATTTGAGCATTTGTATTTCATCAGCTATTTTTCAGATATGGGTAGAAATTTTCTAAATTAACCCTATAGTCATCAAGAAAATTGGAATTTGTGCTCATTGAATACTTATTTGCAGGCCGAGAGGAGAGTATTTAAAATTTTATTTTATACTTACATGACTGGCTCGGTTATCGAGTCAGTTATTCTAGTAGTAAATATTTAAAAATAAATTCTTGTCCTGCAAATGTACATTTCTCAAGACAGCCATTAGAGGGTTAAGCAATGTTTCTATATGCCACTCAGACACTGGTCCCCAATCAGATGTCGTCACCATGGAGATTTATTACTGTAACAGTAAGAAATTTTTTTATCAGATCAGCCCTTAATGCCGTATTTTGTGCTAAACTATAAGTGCTAATTTTATTGGAACTTGTACAGATCTTTAATACTCATATATAAACTTATCTTTGTGTTTAAAACTTCTAGATTAAATAATGTCGACTTATCATTGATATTGATAAAGGTAAATATTTAATGAAATAATATTATGCATTGTTTGAATGAGGTTGAAGAATTACCATACTTAGAATGCAAAACGGAGGTACATGGCCTTAATACAATTCAAGAGTGCTAACCCAAGCCACTGGCAATGCTTTAGTCATCAAGTCAGCCAATAAATGACGAGTGTAATGGTTTTGAGGAATGTTCATTGCCAGGCGAAGGGAAGAGTACTTTGGAAAATTTATCACTGGAACGATTGGGTCGGTAACTGAGCCAGTCATTCCAGTGGTAAATTTTCAAAAATGGTCTTTCTTTGGCCCACAAATGGACATTCACTAAGGACATTTTTTTTTACCAATCTTAACCATTAACTGTTTAATGACTAATTTTTTCAAAAAAATTAAAATATTTACATATTAAATATCCATTTGCAGACCAAGAGAAGACTATTTTTGAAAATTTACCACTGGAAAATTGTCAAAAACCGTCTTGGCCTGCAAATGGACATTCCTCAAGACCACTACAGAGGCTGGTTTTGGTCGGTTTCTTCGTTAAATGGTAAAACATTACGTAAATGCGGTAACTAATGACATGTATTCTGTTAAAGTCAGTTGCCAGAGAAAATGCTTTTGGAGGTGAAGGGACACACCAGACTATGGTTCTTTAGGAGAGGTGGTCAATAGGACCACTAAATTGGTTGAAACCACTGCTAAGATGGTAGAAAGACGCACCTGACTTAATCCTTTCATCGATGAAATCCCCATATCTCAATTTCAACACAAATACAGGAAAGCTGTTGATTATTTTGAAATTAATATGATTGGAAGCCAAAAATTTCTTGTTTAGCTTCAAAATATTCAACAGAGTATGCTATGAATTGGAAGGAATTTACTTTTTCAGGGATTTGTTTGTGAAAGAGTTAAAAACCACACTATTTTGGCCCCAAAGGAAGGTGGTCACTTGAGCAGGTTTAATTGCAAATTATTCCTGGGGATTTACGAGCTGGGAGATTTTGAAAACTGTGACTACAGACAAAATTTTTATGACAATTGTCTTGATTTTTGTGGTGATGGCAGGATGAATAGCGTGAAAGCGGTGGTGGTGGATTTTACACCAGCCAGAGCAATGAACAATCAGATTTTTAGAACTGTATTTATTTCTCTTAACTTCCTATGGAAGCATTTTTATGTGATTATCAATTGTAAAATAATAATAATAATAATAAAAATGTCCATTTATATGGAAAAATAATAATAATATGGCTGGTCTGTGTATTAATATCATCAATATTATTGTATCGTCGTCATAATTTCGTTATTTTTTGTGGCTCTCGGTTATTCTGTTATACTTGCCTAAAAATAACAAATAAATAAAATGTAAAATATCTGCTATTGTTGTTTTTGTACCGGAGTTGAAGTTCTATGCATGCAGAAGTTACACACATATCTCGACCAGCTGCTGTTGTTGACATCAGGGAATATTTTGTGACAAAATCAAGTGCAGCAGTTAGACTCCCTAACCATGATTCATATAAGAATGTGACAGATTGATTCAAGAACTTTTCAAGGATTATATCTTTCATTTTCAAGGAGTCTAAAACTGAGACATCTTCATGGCTGCTGCAAATTAGGTGTTTTGAAATGTCTGTATTTCCTGCAGTGCCGCGTGATAAGCAGCAGCCGTATATTGTATGCAACCTTTGCCTATATTGGGAAAACACCGTTTCAAGTACTTTTCAGGACCGTACTACCATTTTCAAGTACTTTTTACATTCTTTACATTCAAGCACTTTCAAGGACTGATGCCAAAATTTAACTACTTTTCAAATTTGTATGATCACTGCTGAACCTCAACTCCCAGTTTTTAAAATTAAATCTGTAATGAATCGAACACGGAACCAGCCATGTGAATGTAAAGAAGTCAGAGTCAATCCGAACATGGACCCAGCCATGTGAATGTAAATAAGTCAGTCAATCGAACATGGAACCAGCTACGTGAATGTAAAGAAGTCACAATCGAACATGGAACCAGCTACGTAAATGTAAAGACGTCAGAGACAATCCGAACATGGAACCAGCCATGTGAAGGTAAAGAAGTCAGAGTCAATCCGAACATGGACCCAGCCATGTGAATGTAAAGAAGTCAGAGTCAATTGAACATGGAACCAGCTACGTGAATGTGATGAAATCAGAGTCAATCTGAACATGGAACCAGCCATGTGAATGTAAAGTAGTCAGAGTCAATCGAACATGGAACCAGCCATCTGAATGTAAAGAAGTCAGAGTCAATCCGAACATGGACCCAGCCATGTGAATGTGATGAAGTCAGAGTCAATCGAACATGGAACCAGCCATCTGAATGTAAAGAAGTCAGAGTCAATCCGAACATGGACCCAGCCATGTGAATGTAAAGAACTCCGAATGATAATCACATGTTTATAATTATACCATCAACCGAATATACCTGATAAATATTTAACCCTTATCCTGTTTCCTATTTCTTCTATCTTACTCATTTCATTATTTTCTTCCTCTTTCAGGTTGTGTAATTCTGTCCTCTTGATTTCTCTTTTCTTAGAAGTTCTCTCTTTGTGTTATATCTTGTGGCTTCAATGTCTTCTTTAAGTCTTCTCTGTTTGCCTGATAGTATCTTAATTTGAGGGTTTTAACATTTCTTTTAGTCCTAGTACATTTGTTGCAGCTGTCTTAGATACATTTATTATATTTGACCATCTCGTGATTTGTTTGAGGTTTTGTAAGTTGTTTGAGTTGGTGTTCTGTCTTTTCCCTGTATTTTGCTTGGTATTCATGGTTTTGTAGTTTAAAGTCATATTTTTTTTGGTTTCTTTATATTGATTCATGTATTGCCATATGATATATAGTTTGGCAGTTACTAGTTTGTGGTCTCAAGGTGCTGGTATTCCTCCATATGACATCGAGTCCATGACATGTATATTTTTCCGCATTCTCATGCATATGAAATTGATTTGGTTTCTGTAGGAATTTCTTCTTGGTTGCCCTGTATTAGAATCAATTCAACCATTTGCTCTCTCCGGTGCCTCCCATGTTAGGACATCTTGTGTGGAAACATGTATTCGTGATGATCAGCTTATTTCCTTTCACACGATCTAGGAGTGCCAAGGCATTATCGTTTACCTGTCCTTTTCCATATTTCACCCATATTTTCCTTGCTATTTTGCCATTCTGCTCCGGTCTTCACATTGAAATCTCCACTTAAGATAAGGTTGTTTCGTGAACTTGTGGTCGTTATGATGGAGTCAAGTTCATTATTAAATTTTTCTCTTATTTCAGGCAATTTTGCTGTTGTCAGTGGTTGGTGCATATGCATTGATGAGTATTAGTTGACGATTTTCTATTTCTGTTGCTATAAGATATATTCTCTCGTTTATAGGAGTGAAATCTGCTTTTCTGTCGCTATCTACAATTATACCAACGCCATGATGTGCTGACACTTTATGCCCGGAGAACTAAGGATGCAAGATCTTTTTACTTGACTTTATTTGTTGTATGGCGTAACCTACTAGATGAGTTTCTTGAATGGCGATGTCAAGATTGTAGCAGTCCAAGTCATCTTGCTGGTAGGCGCTGTTTTGTGGCGTTTATTAATCCGTGACAGTTTTTGAGCCTATCACCATAGAATAAAATTCATTTGAAATCCAAGTGGCTAAAGCAGTAAAGCAGATGCTTTTGGACAATTTCTGATAAATTTGTCATAAAATCTAAGCTTTTCACCCAGATATTGACCAATCAAAATTCTGATTAGTTCTGGCATCTACCACCATAGAATCCTTCTAGCCAAAGTTGGTTGAAATCTGTCAAAGTGCTTAAGGAACTGCGATGCGACAAACAGACAATGGATGACCAGATGGCCGATAGATGCATAAGCATAATTAAAACAATTGTAAAATGTGAGTGGCGAGGGTCTGCAATCTCTAATTTATCTTATTATTATGCAAATGCTTTGGTTTTCAAATACATCAGAAACAGTAGCAGGCATCACCATATTGGATTTTGCCTCATCGTGAATTTCGATAGTTTTCATCCTCAGAACAATATCTTAATTGACATCTGAAATTTGAAACCAAATCAATGTAACTTGCCACCTGGAAATTCTGCCAGTTATATTGCATTTCAGATCATCGTTAATTTTGAGAGCTTTCTCCCTCAGACTTAGTACAATGAACGTATTCAATAGATGAATCTGATTTGTCAGTTAAGTAGATGACATCATAATCAATTACATCATATTTAGGCTGATGTCACAATCAAAATGTGTAATGAATGACGTAACTAGGGTCGCCATGAATATTGAATAGTCCATCAGTTGTACAAATTGTATGTCTATTATTTAACAGACAAACTGTTGAATATTTTGAAACTAATTTGGTGATGTTGCTACCATAAACAACTGTTTCAAGATGGACATCCATCAATAGTGGCCATACTGGATTTCGGATCATCATGAATAGATTTTTGATAGGTTTCTTCCTTGTACCTCTTAATGGCACTACGGTATACGATATTTTTAAGTAACCGAACAAACCTTACTGCTGTTGTTCAGAAACTACTGTGCCCCTGTCCACCCACCTGAATGGAAGGTACCATGATCACATAATATCCTGCCAAATGGATGAATCAAATCTGTCACTCAAGTATGACGTCATAATAAATTACGTCACATGTAGGCTGATGCCATAATCATAACTGACAGAATACTCTGTCAGGAAGCTGGAATAGTCCTTCAAGTGTAGAATTGTATGTCTTTGATGGATTTACTATTTAATAAACATTCTGTTGAATATTCTGAAATTTGACTGGTCACTGGTTCTGTCATAGGCAGCAACAGCACCTAGTCAAATTAGTTTCAAAATATTCAACAGCTTACCTTGATATTGGGTTTCTGGGAATTCATCGATATCAATACAGGCAAAACATGGACAGAGCTAAGAAAGAAATGGGTTGGGCATAGCTAAATTTGGATTCATCAATTTCTTTTCGTCTAAACAGAAAATGTTTTAATTGACATAATAAAGGACCCATGATGTCACTGTCATCAACATAACTACAATTTGTATACACTCTTTGTTTACAATTAACAGATTCTGTATAATCAATCCTATTCACTATCCAGTTTAATTTATATTATACGGAAGAATGAAGACATATCTGCGAAAAGTGTTATATCACCTACACCAGGAAGAGCTCTCTGACAAGACACTAGGAAGGACATCACTCCACAGTTCCACCATGGACGTGCGAAGCCTGCCCGGTTCCTTTCATTAGATCAGAGCATCTCAGAAAGCATTTGTTTTTCAGGCACGGCATGAGGGATGCAGCAATTGCGTCCCTCATGGTCAGGGCCATCATGAAACAGGGCAGCAACATAGTCAATCCTGAAGAACCACTCATCAGACTAAGACGAACTGATCGATATGCGAAATGCAGGCAAAAAATAATCGGCAAAAAGAAAGCTAAAACAAGAGATACAGGTCTCTCACAGCTACTTCAAGATGCGCTAGCAACGTACCCCAGGGGTTTCCAGATCCCAGAAAATTGCCACAAGGCGCAGTCAGTACTTAAAAGCCAATCAGAACTAAATGATATTCTTTCCAACCTGTGTTTTTTACCTGAACCGTTTAATGTTGCACCACAAGATATCGCACCAATAGTGTTTAATGACATCCAATCAAGCGCCGCCAGGGCCTTCACGGAGACCGCATCCGCAAACTCGTACATACAAACATGGTACTCACCCACTCAGTCACCAATACTAAGACCCCAAATCACAGACATGCGCACCACCGCTCAGATGCCACCAATCGTCCATTTCAGAGACATCGCCACCAGTGAATGTAGTCACAAGTTCATGCGCCAGTCGTGCCGCCAATCAGACCACCACCAACCAGGAGACAAGCATCTGGATCCAGCGACAACGACCACATCGAGTGCAAACAGAGCACCGTCAACATCAGAAACAAATGTCACATCTTGCAGTCACTAGTTGCCATCATCAACGCTGGCACCATCGTGTCACAGCTTATTAGGGACAATTTTGAATAGCAGCAGCAACTCCACTAATGCCTCTGCAACCATGTCGCTCCATTTACTGAGAGAGGACGAGACTTATAACAGAACTGTGTGCCATGTCTTTACCGTCTCCAATGCTTTCTAACAATCCATGCACAAAAAAGCTACACTCCTGACCCAGTATGGGACAGGGTACTAACCTACATGAGACGTCAGAGCTGGCACCTCCCAGGTCTGTGCTTTAAAATTCAGTTTGGTAGGACAATAAGTAACGATGAGGTCAATACAGGTACTAAACCGTATTCCACCCCTTTTGTTTTAAACTTATGTCCTCCTACAACACATCGCCAACGCGCATGCAGTCACTCAACCATCAATCAGGAAGTTTGCATCTAAAGAAATTCCAATGCCTCCACCAACACTGTATCATAATGCACCTTTTGAAACCTTTTTTCAAAGCAGTGAGATATGAGTTCAGTAAGCATGTGCACCATAGATTTCCAATAAGTAACCTTAAACACCAAGATGAATTGACGCTCGCCAAACTCATAGATAACAAATCAATCATCATAAAAAGGGCAGACAAAGGTCAAGCCACCGTGATCCAGGATAGGGCTGACTATATAGCAGAGGCGCTGCCCATTAGCGGACACACGCTTCTACCAAACATATCTAAACATCTAACAGGCTTTTAACCCAACTAGTGAGACCAGGAAATAGACCAACAAACCGCCACCAGACTGGTACCAAATCCACCAAGCACTGCCAGATTTTACAATCTGCCAAAAATATACAAGGCCAAAAAAGAAGGAAACACACAAGGCAGACCCATAATCAGCGGTGTAGGCTGTCCTACGGAATTGATTAGCAGTTTTGTGGATGAACACATAAAAGTTAATATCACCAAGATAAGATCATACATCAAAGACACCAGACTTCATCAATAAAGTTGAAGCCCATGGAAAAACCGGAGAGCACGCCTTACTGGTAACAATGGATGTAACCTCACTTTACATCAACATACTAAACCTCTGAGCTGTGGCTTAGTTCCAACGCACGCACAGCCTGCCAGGCACACTCGCTGTTAGAGGACTTTTAAATCTCCTTAAGCTGGTCCGTGCATCTTCATGGCAGATCTAGAAAATAGACTAGACGCCACCCTGCTCAAATTGTCACAATATGTCAGATACATAGATGATGTCTTTATGATCTGGGACCATGGTAAAACTGCCATGAACACTTCTGTGGCTCACATGAACTCTTCTCACAACACCATAAAATTCACCATAGAATGTTCCAAAGAACAAGTTTCTTTCCTCGACACCTTGGTGATCCAGACAGGGGATAGAGACATCATCTTCGAGCACTACACCAAGCCCACAGATACACATGGGTATCTGCATTATGAGTCAGTGCACCCCTCTACCGGCAAGGATGCCAGCCCATATGGCCCATTTTTGCGAGTCAGTCCTGAGAATCTGCGCCTGCCTACAAGACTATGACAGCAATAGCGCTTGCAAGGCTACTACGAGATCAGAGGATATTCAATTAATATCCTTAACTCAGCAAAAGCCAAAGAGTCCAGGACAGGTAATCCCTAATGCACCCCACTGCCAAACAAATTCAACAGATGACACAATGAAGACTAATCTTTGTGTGTGAGTTTACCCACATTGGCATTTTCCTCTAAAAAGCCATCAAGAAATTCTGCTGGCCTACTCTAGAAGCCAGCACAAGATGCAGAACAGCTTTATCTGAGAAATCTCTGTTCGGCTTAACAAAGAACAAAACCATAATAGACACTATAAAAAATTCAGAGCAAAATCGTCAGCCAGCTAGGCACCAGCAAGAGAGATACACAGAAGCCCCTTAAAAACCTGTCCCACCAGAAATTGCAACATCTGCAACAACACGGAAAAAAATGGATTCTTTACCAGCACTCACACAAACCTCAGTTACACCGCCAAAATCATCGGTAATTGCCAAACTAGTAATCTCATCTATCTCCTCACATGCAGCAAATGCCAGAAACAATACATACGAGGTAATTTACGTCTGTTTAAAATATGCACCTAAGAACATCTACACTCAATCACGAACCTACAAAAAAGCGAGAGATATGACACACCAGTATCCAGGCATTTCAACGGTCGGAACAGAAGTAAGAACCAGATCTTGAAGACCCGGATGTCCTGCAAAACCGGAAGACAAACCAGAAATGGATGGAACGGAACCGGAAGAACTAGCAAAACTAGATTGCGGACTATAGCTATAGGCGACCTATGAAGAATCTTGACGACCGGTATGACCCAAAATTTATTTTGGCATTAGCATAAGCACCAGGCTTATGGACGTCAGCCTCAGCCACCACGGCTTGAGGGTTGTGCCCGTCACCCTCAAGACTAATGTGGGTTTGACCTGGTGCACTACACGAGCCCACCTTCGAGAGCTTAGTCACTCTAGACTTCTGCTTAGGAGACCTGAATACTTGCATTGACGTTAGAGGAATCGGTTTCCCCCATTTGCGGGAATGTCCACTAGCTCTCAAGCCATCGTCGGAATCAGAAGAAACTTCCTGTTTCTTGCCCTCCATGATGGCAGAAGAGATTCTTTCGTCTAAAGATTTAGTCAAAACTGCAGCGAAGGATTCAAATCTCGCAAATAAAGCTATCACTGCTTCTGAATTCGCCGAACCCCCCCCCCTCACCTCCGCTGCTTCTGGATTAGACATATTAGAATATTGCAAAAGACACAACTTTTGTCTACTAGCAATGGAGGAAGGGGAAGGACGACCATAGGGCTGCGCTGTAAGTACGAATAATCCTTAAAGAAGCTTAGATACGAACGCAGACCACCCTATGCAAAACCCGCACATCAATGTGCGGGTACACGTAGTGCACTTAAAACAGAAATGTCCTCCATACTCCACAGAGTGAACTCGTTCACAGATTGAGGACGTGCACTTGATTTATCGGTCGATAAAACAGGTTCTTAAAAAAAACGAAAAAAGATTACGAAAGAAGTATACAGCTTAGAATTTCGATAAAAGGAGTCTAGAAACATCCAAACGCCTTTCAAAGAAAGGCCGGAAAAATTCAAATTCAAGATTGTTTCCTATCATAGGGAAATAAATGTAATTCCTTGTAAAGCACTATTTTTTCTTTTAACTGAGTGATTAAGGGCTCACTGGAGTAATAGAGTGTTTTATATGATGATGACTTAGGCATGTTAAAGTTGTTAGCACGAAAACGAAACCCACGAAAACCGGTAACATTTATATACATAGTTATAAAGTTCAATATAACCACGAAATACTTCCAAAAACATAATTTCGGGAGGATAGACTTCATAATAGGCATATCTTAGCATGAGGAAGTCCTTCAAGTGTAAGCTGACACAGCGCAGCTATAAAAACATTCTGATAATATTTGTGCAGTTGTTCTGCTTGCAGAATAATTGAAAAGTGAATCTGTTTCCCATTTGGGCTCCAGTGCGCATGCGCAAGCGCGCTTAGTGACAGGCGTCACTATGGAGTGAGTACAGACTGGTGCCAGTCTATGTCAGTTAATATACTGGAGATGGACCTAACCAGTAGCCTGGTTGAGATCCATATTTATAGGAATAGGCATAGGGAGGAGTGTATGCAAGCATAAAAATCTTATTCTGGGAGCTAAATGCAGATAATTGATTCAGCAAGTAGTGATTGAACGGTAATGGATGTTTTTGTGGTGTAATAACAACATGAGTAGATAATCTTCAAAGAATATAAATTCTAATTTTATTGCTTGGCACCAAAATATATGCTATGATAACAGGTTAATCTAACACACAACATATGTAAACTCTTTAAATTTGGTGTAATAAAAACAGTATTTAATTAGCTAACTTTTGATCATATATAGATAATCATGATTAAAAAGTAATCACGATTTTTGATTTAAGCACGCAATCGCACAAGCCTATAAAAACTTCTGTAACTGTCGCACAGGTATCTGCTTGAGATTCCACCTGCCTTTTGAGTAACAAAGATGATGGCTCATTAAGCTAGGTGGTCATTTTATCATCTGTCTAGGTGGTCATTTTACCACCTGGTTTTCACACAAACTTTTTAGCCACCAAGTTGCTTGTGATTTGTTGTTCCGTGTGGCATGCACCAATTGATTGCAAGCGAGTTATTTTCCATACGTCACCAGTCACCACCTCCGTAACGCAAACTAAGACAGGAAACAAAAATTGAATGTCTTGTCTGTCATCATTATTCTTAACCTCTTAATGGTCAAGCCAGCCAAAACCGGTCTTGAGGAATGTCCGTTTGCAGCGCAAGAGAAGACTATTTTTGAAAATTTACCACTGGAATGACTGGCTCGATAAACGATCCAGTCATTCCAGTGGTAAATTTTCAAAAATAGTCTTCTCTTGCGCTGCAAATGGACATTTTCTATGAGAAAATTGTAATTTTTTAAAACAAATTCGAGGGTTAAAGGGTCAAGTCATGTACGGTTGCCCCTGCAGTTAATTTAGTGACAGTATGGTAGTACCACAGATGATCTAATCTCAAGTAACACCATAATATTGAAGTTTGGCATGACATTGTTTCCATAGTGTTTACGCAAAGAGGTATGCAGCGGAAACTAATTCTTGCATCAAATTCAAAATGACTTTAACCACAAAAATCAACAGTCCAAATTCATCTGCACCTGCTAACCATGTTCCCAACCTTTAATAGGGGTAGCCAGTCCTTAAATATAAAGGCAAGATGATTTCATAAACCTAAAATCGTATCATGGGCGTCATTTGAAAAGCAACATCTAAGTTTCCATTTCTGCTTCGCAGGCACGAGCCACTGTCTTTCGTAGACACTTTGTCATCATTTAAATTAACCATTTTATTGTCAAATTTAGTCAAGAAATTTTCATATTTCTCATAGAACAAGACTCCATTTGCAGACCATGTGAGGGAAATCTATTTTTGAAAACGTATCAATGGGAAAGTTGTCTCGATAATCCAGCTATCCACACTCCAGCTATCCATTCGTGTAATATATTTTCAGAAATAGATTCTTGGTCTCCAGATGGATATTTCTCACGCTCCTTGCTGGTTTTGTGTGATCTGACCAGTAACTGGTTAAATGTTGAACAAGGTTATTCCAGAATGGCATAGTCTAAACTAGGGAGTATAATAAAGCAATGTTTACAATTTATTCAACAACATTAAGCAACAGTGTCGGCTAAAGCCCATGATAGACGATCTAACATGTCCGATTATGCATGTATGATTTTACAAAGTCAGACGATGATCGTGTATCTTTGCTTCATACACGCAAAGTCGGACAATGCTAAACTTTTGTTTGACATCGTACATCCTGTCTGATGAAACAGCCAATCGCATTCCGGAATTTTTGGCCCGTGATTTTGTTGGTATCACTGGTTGGTAAAATCATTTGACAATGTCTGATGCGGTATGATCGTGTATGATGAAGATGTATGACATACAAATGTAGGATAGTACATGTATAATCGGACATGTAGGATCGTCTATCACAGGCTTTAGTACTCAGAATTTATCTTTCAAAAGTGAACATTAACAAATTTTTATAGAAAACGATTTTTGGAATAAAATTAACAGAAGAAATAATGGGTTACACTAATCAAAAATGTTGCAGAAGTTTTTAATTAACATAAGAAAAAAAAATTACTTCAAATATGCAAACAAAACACACATCATTGAGTATATCGTACAAATATATGTAAAGTATCACTGTATGCCAAATATGGCATTCTGTTATGTTCAATGGAGTGAACTGAATAAACAAATCAAACTAAAACTAAGTTTGTAAAAATAAAAATAGAAATGCAAATAAATAAAACATAAATTAGCACTTTGATATGATACTAACCCTTTAACACTGTTCAAGGCAGCCAAAAATGGCTTCTGCAGTGGTCTTGAGAAAATGTCCATTTGCAGACCAGAGTTTGAAAATTTATCACTGGAATGACTGGCTTGGTTATCGAGCCAGTCATTCTAGTGGTACATTTTTTAAAGTCTTCTCTTGGTCTGCAAATGGGCATTTTTGAGAAAATTAAAATTTTCCTGAACAGATTTGAGGGTTAAACGGTTAAACAAAGCAGGGTATTATGCACTTAGATAACATGTAGCTACATACAGCTTTGGCTTGATACAGGAATATGCAAGCACACACATACAAGCACTCATACATGATCATATTATGCAGGCAGTCATTCCTTCACGTTTTAAATAACAAACTAGATTGATTGGTCGATGACGCGTCATCGCAAATCCCCACGTTCACCGCTTTGAACTTTTGACAAACCCCACAACCCACCCTCAAGGGCGGAGCCAAATGTAAACATCCTTTTGCACTCCGCAATCATGTGGGTAACTCACATACCAAATTTGGTTGAATTTCGACCAATACACATGTAGTGTCAGAGGAGTTGCCATTACAATCAATTTCATGGCCTTTTGACCCTACACACCATGGGGGCGGCGCCAAATGTAAATGTTCTTCTCAACTCCACATTGATATAAGTAACTGACATACTAAATTTTGTTGAATTCCATCCAAGTGTTAGAGGAGTTGCATTACAATCAATTTCATGACCTTTTGACCCCATCCCACACACCATGGGGACGGGGCCAAATGTAATTGTACTCCTCCACTCAACATTGATGAGTAACTTACACACCAAATTTGCTTGAATTCCATCCAATGATTTCGGAGCAGATGCGTTAAATCAATTTCCTCAAGTTAAAATTTGACCTTTTGACGCCTCACCCGCCCCCTGTCGGCGGAGCCAAATCTAAATGGCCTCTTGCACTCTGCAATCATATGGGTAACTCAGATATCAAATTTGGTCGAGTTTCATCAAACGATTTCAGAGGAGGTGCATTACAATCAATTTCATGACCTTTTGACCCCATCCTCCACCCCCTGGGGGCGAGGCCAAATATATATGTGCTCATCCGCTCCACATTGATATGGGTAATTGACATACTAAGTTTGGTTGAATTCCGTTCAGCAGTGTCAGTGGAGTTGCAATACAATCAATTTTTTTACCTTTGACCCCCACCACACCCACCCCTGGGGGCGGGGCCAAATGTAAATGTGCTCATGTACTCCACATTGATATGGGTAACCCACAGACCAAATTTGGTTGAATTCTGTCCAATGGTATTGGAGGAGATGCATTACAATCAATTTCCATGGGTTAAAATTTGACCTTTTGACCCCCTCCCCCAACCCCTGGGGGCGGAGCCAAATCTAACTGGCCTCTTGCACTCTGCAATCATATGGGTGATATCAAATTTGGTTGAGTTACATCCAACGATTTCAGAGGAGCTGTGTTACAAATGATTTGCCCTTTTGACCTCTGCCACGCCAACATCAACACCTAACAGTAACATTGTTAATGGGTCCCGCCCGCCCTGTCAGGTTTACTAAGAGAAGTATGTGTAACAGTCTAAATTTACTAAGAGATGTATGTGTAACAGTCTAAATTAGGCACACATTTTCGCGACTGACCGGGTGAGTGAATTTGCTGACTTGGGTATGAACCGGGAATCACTAAACTTGAACCAGAAACAACAAAAGGGAATTTATGCAAATTGGCGATGTTTGATCATTGTGATTCTGTGGCATTGTTCTGAACCCACAAGAATCCTAAATTGCGTTAACTTAAATTACTTTAGCAATTAATTTGATCATAATTCGATGTACCGGTATGCTCTTAATTCAGTCTAAATAAATCGCGGATGAGCGCATCAACTAAAATATTGAAAAGATTTCGCCATTTAAATAAGTTGTAAAATTTAGCTGTGTGCCACCATCATGAAATTTATGAACCAGTAACAACGAACCAAGTATTAAACTCGGTTCCTGGTTCGATGAACTGCATCAGTAACACTTTCACAGCCGGAATGCCAAAACATACAGGAACCAAGTTAGTTAACCACTGACGCAGCCAGTCGCGAAAACGCCAACCCAAGTCATGGATATGATCTGTTAACCAAGCATACATTACTTATCCAACTGATGTCACTTCAACTGATGTCACATCAATGGGGTCATTTCAACTGACAACACATCAACTGATATTTTTATTGTTATGAAATTAAGATATTATGATTTTGGGATTTTAATGATCAACAATTTCAATGACAAATCCATGAAAAAGTACATTCTTTATTCATGACAAAACTTATTCTGTTGAATAGTTTGAAATGAATTTTACTGGATGCCATTGCTACCTAAGGGAGATAACTACGGTTAATCTCTTGGCATTTCACGGATAGGCACTCTAAACCGAGGGCAATGTCATCAGGAGTTGACATACCAATTTTGGAATTTTCCATCCATTATAAGAAGTCATTGAGCGAAACCAATTGCACAAAGGAACGCACGGACAGAAGCAAAAGCACACGCACGCACGCACGCACGCACGCACACACACACACACACACACCCTTCTCTTAGTGGGGAGATAAAAATTGTTATGGCCAGAATTTAATTATCTTAACAAAACCGTGACCATTAAAGGGATTTAAACAGCTCATTTCCAACCACAGTCATTCATATACATCTGACGTCATAATCAAACACATCACATGTTGGCTGACACCAGTTGACAGCACAATCAAAATCATTATCGGTAGCTCTAACACGAAAATCAAAAAATCTTTCACGAAACTGTATGAGTTGTGTTCTTTATGAATTTATATTTGAATAAAGAATCTGTTTGAAATTTGATCGGGATCTGTTACAGTAACAGCCCTTAATTAAATTAGTTTCAAAATTTTCAAATGCTTACCTGCATAGTTAGTGAAATATTCTGGAAATTCTGCTTTCAAAGTTTCAAATCAATTCCAAGACGCATAAAAAGTTGGTGGAGCTTAATCGATAGAAATGATTCCTTGATTTGTTGGCAAATGAGACAGACAGACAAACCGACGGACAGATGGATGGACAGACAGACATTGTATACGCTCACCCATCTGGGCTGAGAACGAGCGTCTAAACACTACACGCTTGTGAGTATTGTTTGGCATTCAAAGAGATCAATATATCATCATTAACAAAATCCTTAAAATAATTAAACTTACATATACTTTGATACATTTCAGAGCTGCGTAGACATGGTATGATAAGGTTGGTTATATCCCTTCCATCAAAAATGACACGTATATGATACGGGTCCATCACCAGATCTTTACAAGTTGATTTTTTGTAAACTTCAAACACAAGTCGCTGAGCAGGATGCGGCATTCTATCGATTAAATACCCTAGACTTATAAGAACGTGTGTGATTAGGTGTTTATCCGCAGAAAACACATGCATGCTCTCGGAACTTGGATTCTCAATTTGAGCAATAATATTCTTTAAGAATGGATAGGCAATAAGTGCGGAGTATGACTGCATGAGCAGATCCACAGACAGATGTACCCAATGACTGTCTGCTTCAGAGAACATTGCTGTGACAGCATCCTGACCCAAGCATTCAGTATTCAAACCACATGTATATGACACACTCTCACACACATGTGCAAACACATGATGGCTAATCTGAACGGCCGATGCTAATTCAGCTGCTGGCTGCTGGATTCTCTCCGCTAGAGATCTTGATGATTTATGCTGATCTGATTTAAACAAAAATTTCCCACAATGCATTGCATTGTGAATGAATGGTTGCAAACCCTCGGCACGTACACACCGACATAATTCCCCTATCACAGATGAGTTACAAAAATTGTCTAATGATTTTTGTACATGCAAACTGTCTAAACCCTGATTTCCTAAAAATCCATAAGCAAACGCAACTATACTCTGAAATGAGGCATCCTGGGTAATGCTCTTGAAAGCAACTCTTAATCGCTTATTACGTTCATTGGGAGATACAATGACTCCATCCATCATACCATTATAAGCAGATAGTAGATATCGTCCAAGCCTAATTTGTTGTTTAACTCCTTTTGGCGTTAAATCATCAGAATGACAAAATGGTGACATTGGAAAAAGATCATACTCCTTAAAGCCATCTTTAACATGTTTCGTTAACATCACAAAATCAGTCGCAACACGAACAAATGTATGTAAGTCTGGATCTGAAAGTGTTGGCAAAATACACGAGAACCATGCTCTAGGCAGACCGGGAACATTGTTTGATGGTGCTTGGAGGCCAGGACTGATGACGATGTACACCTGATGCAGATTGTATTCAGGTGATGCAGAGTATTTACCTGCAAGGAAAAATATATTATCATGCTACAGTAATGAATGGATGAATACAATCTGTCACTCAAGTATATGTCGTCATAATTACGCCACATGTAGGCCGATGTCACAATCATAATTGACAGAAATACTTTGATAAGAAGCTGGAATTAATAGTCCAAATGTATGAATTGTATGTTTTTGAAAGATTTACTATATAATAAACATTCTGTTGAAAGTTTTGAAACTACTTTGACTGGGCACTGTGGCTACCATAGCACCCAGTCAAATTAGTTTCAAAATATTTAACAGCTTACTTGCTGAGTGTATAGTTAACTTAATATTGGGATTATGCTAAATTAGAGTTCGATCGGTCCCAACACACACAAGGCGTGGGTGGAGCACAGCTAGAGATGAGCAGGGAACATCCATTCAGAACAAGTTTTTGTGAAACTAAAAAAAAGCCTGCAAATTATACATGTTGGAAGAATTGCGTTACTGGACAGTTAATGTTCTGATCAAACCGAATTTCTAGTGATGCCCTTGCTTACTTTGTATACACATTGAACCATTTTTAACAATTTGAATGCTGAATTCTCAATCTCAATTTCAAAATAATTGTACAGGCAAGCTGTTGAATATTTAGAAACTTATTTGATTAGGGACTGCTACTGCTTACATTGGCGTCAAAATATTCAACAGAATGTTTATTAAACCATAAATTCACCAAAGACATACAAATTTTCTGATGGTTACTGCCAGGCCTTTGTGTTGGACCTATGCCATTTGATTGTGACATCAACGAACAAACCACATATATTGAATATGATCTCAGATCCATTCGAATGACAGTTCTAATCCATCCATTATAAGCTAAAATCTGACATGCGTGTTCATACATGTACTGTCTGTACAAGTCTGAGATAAGGACTCTGTTATGCACCACACTTGTGTTCATATTGTACAAGTCCAAGATAAGGAACTGTGTCATTTACCATGTGGATATGTATGTAAAACAGAAAACTCATAAATGATGGGCATAGATATGAACATCTGCCATATGACAGAGTGATAGCTACTTCCCTCCACACAATATGCACGGTTCACATACCTTTCAGTGTTTGAAATTCCATGACTTTCCATCAAGCCTTCTATTAATACTTTGCAAACAATGGAAATCCTAGGTCTATGGGTAATAGTTTTGGGAGTCCAAACATGAAACACGAGTTTAACTCATTAATGGTCAAATTAGTTCAAGAAAATTTAAATATCTGCCTACTGAATATCCATATACAGGCCAAGAGAATACAATTTTTGAATAATTATCACTGGAATTACTATTCTAGTGGTAAATTTTCAAAAATTGTGTTCTCTTGACCTGTAAATGACACTCAAACAGACTATAACAGAGGCCGGTTTTGGCGGGCTTGACCATTATAGGGTTAATATGATCCACATACACGCATACACAATTAATCATGTTTACAATCATTGTCAGGACTAAAGAAATAGGAATTCCAGGACTTCTTGGTACTTATTTTGGGAGTACAAACATTAGAATTGGGAGCATACAGTAGTACTAATGGAAACTCTGCTTTTCATGACCAAAATTAATCAATTTCATGACCTCAAAGAATCAATATCTAGGTCTACGACAATAAAATTTGTTTCGAAATATTCAATGTAGTATATCAATGTATCATGTAAAATTTACTATATATCCCGGGGAAATGGCTACAATTAAATATATATATATATATATATATATATATATATATATATATATATATATATATATATATATATATATATATATATATATATATATATATATATATATATATATATATATATATATATAATGGCTGGATAGCAAACGGATCAAATAATTAAATTAGATTTTAATTAATGTAGTAAATTGCTATACAATGTAACCTACCTGCCTGCTGAATTTCTGCAGACTACATGTTCCATGGGTTATATCTCTGGACATGCTAAATATTTTAAAAACAATTTGACTGAATGTTATGGTGGTAATCTCTTCATTGTCTCTAACAAGAAATGGACATAAAGATGGAGAACGCTATCCCGTAATTCATTGTATTTTTAGGGCTAAGGGCTCAAAGTTGCCTATGTATTGAAGAATACTATTCAAATTAACGTACCTTCATTCCCAGCAATCAGATGTTGATTCCAGCGGCAGTACTCAACAAGCCTGGTATCTTGGAGCATTTCTCGCCAGCCATTCTGTTTTGCAGCGTGACGGCTAGTATCATCAGATTTACGCTGCATGCCCTTTTTCATTTGGCCATGTTTTATTGTCGTCAATGCCAATTCTATCGACGACTTCTCGAGTGAATGTCCATCAGGAATGTAGAAGTAGGTGACTATGGCAACAAAAACAATAAATAATTACTTTAACACCATTCAACCAAAGACTGTGAAGCTGTAGAATATTTTGCCTTAATGTTCTCATATAGCCCTGATAGACATATTTTTCAAATAAATCTGGGAGTGTTTGTTAATTAATGGGCACTTTAACTAACTAGAAGTGTGGACGCCATTTTAGATTTAGATTGCAATCGCCATTTTATTTTAATCTATTGTCTGAGATTATAAACATTATATTTAACAATTAAATGATTAAGCTGGACAAAAATCTCGCAGTATTTCCTGCTTTTTCTTTAGTATATTACTGGGCAGTATTTAATGGTATTCCCGCAGCGGAAAAGTGTTGTTAACCCTTACACATACCTACAGTGGACAGCAGGCAGAGAATCGTGATCACAGCAAGCCAGAGATGGAGATTCTGTTTCACTCGCCGATGATCAACACAACTTTCAATGTAGTACCTCTTAACGATTGAACCGTGAGGCGCATTAGGCAAGTGCTTGGTATCTGGATACGATGTACGACACATTGTTAACCTGAAAGTCAGATTAGATTATCATTGTTACATGTATCTATGTATCAATACTTGTTAAATGTGCTACATTGTACGTACCAACCTAAAATTAAAACCAACTGATTCACGGCCAACAAAATCAAAATTTCCAGAAAACTATTTAACTATTAGCCATCCTATACACGGAACATCCAATTAAAAGTAGTTATGATCAACATCATCCACCGAACAAACGTCTCGATGAGAGATCCACCTTTCATACACAATTACCCTAGACTGACAGGTGAAAAAAATATCATAAACATAAGCTAAAATTGTCAAATATTTTGAAACTAATTTGACTGGCATCTGTTGCTGCCATAGACACCAACAGCTCCCAGTCAAATTAGTTTCAAAATGAAATGATTACAGCAACATCCTGACTACAATGCAGCTAGTGGTTACTACTCTCTTTTCAGAGCATTGCAAGTCAATCTTTTTCGCCTAAGAACTGGCCATAACAAACTAAACTCCCACCTGTATCATGTTACATCCCTTGGCCACTTCTGTTCCTTGACTACATTCTGAAGTGTCATACCTTTCTCTATTTGTTGTTATGTAGAAGGGTGACATGACCGGACCCAAATGCCTGTAGTTTGTACATATCCATATTAACTTTAACCATAAGTAAACATAGGTTACTGGGCATAGGATTTCTCTTATATGTCCAGATCTTCATATGCTTCATCTGTGTCCGCAACTACTGTGGTTTGCCTCAAAGTATCAATTTGGGCCTCATACATGTAGTTGTAGAGGATGTCTTTGTGTTGCCAGTGCTTGTCTACAGTCGGCGCGTTGATCACATCCTCTAGCAGGCTGTTCCATGGCTCCGCTACTCTGATTGCAAAGCTTTGCTGCCGCAGTCTCGTCTTCGCTCTTCTTGAAGACCTTTAGGCTGTGCCCTCTTGTTGCCGAGTCTCTTAGTGGGATATCTGGGCTTACTACAGGGTCGTATTTATCATGAAGAATCTTGTATGTCTCTATCATGTCAGTCATGTCACTTCGCAATTTCCGATAGGCCAGTATTGGTAACTTAAAAAATAATCTCTCACTCTCTGAATTGACAAAATAAAGATCTGATAAATGCTATGAACATTAATACATTATTGAATTAACTCAATTCTCCCTGACCAAGTGACCACTTAAAAACCTTTTATCCTATGTGAGCTTTGTACCTCCTTTATTCAATCAAAGCCACTTGAACTTATTTCATTCTGCATTCCCTGGAAACAGGGTTTCATCTCTATGAAATCATGCCATCTTTAAAATCATACAAATTAGTTAAAATGATTTCAAATATATATGCTAGAACCAAAATAACCAAATTGTGTTAAAATTATTCATCAAAATGTTAGCAATAGTGTTCAGTAAAGTAATAACTATCATTTGCATGGAATGACATGGATGAAAAAAAGCAGTACATTACAAGATAATTGCCCTATAATTATGCCCTCCTACATAACAAAGGAATCATTGAACAACCCCCTCTGTGAAATGTCTCAGCTTTTAAAACACAGACACCTGGACTAGAGGTGCTATTCAAACTATACATACACGTGCTCAGTACTCACCCTCAGTACTGTACTATATACATTGTATTCTAATGCTTTTTAATGCAAACATTTATATAGCAAAGTTTACATGTATCTATAATAATTAAACATGGCATTAACCTTTAGCCCTATTCATCAGAAAAAAAATTGTCACTAAGCTATAACTAAGTCAAATGAACTAAAAATAAGATCTGCTGAACGTTGACTTTTTGGACAATGATTTGACTGAAAGATATAACTACCGATTGGCAACAACAATTTTTAGTCTAATTTGTTTAAATATTAACGGAGAGGCCAAGCAAAAATGTCTTCTGCACTGGTCTTGAGAAAGGATCATATATATGTATGTTAAGATATTTTTGAAAATTTCCTAGTGGAATGACTGATTCCATAGCTGAGCCAGTCATTGCATTGTTAAATTTTAAAAAAAATAGTCTTCTCTTATCCTGCAAATGGACATTTGCTAATGATGAATCTAGTTTTTCTTGGCCAATCTTGGGCATTAAAGGGTTAAAATATAACAATGTTGATCTCAAGTAAATATTGGTATGGAATTGGAATTGATCAAATGGAATTGGAATTGAACTTGTCTGGATGGAATTAGAATTGGAATTGATAAAATGAATTGATGTGGAGATGGAATTGGAATTGATAAAATGAATTGAGGTGGAATTGGAATTGGAATTGATAAAATGGAATTGACCCCATCCCTGCCTATAATACACAGTCCTTGGAAGCATTAGTCGTCCAAGCATCAACAACCACAGGCACTGCTATGCCGAATGCGTTAAATGTAACCGCCCAAAATAAGAACAGCTAATTATTTAGAAAATAATTTAAAGAAAGATTTTAGAATCTGTGATTTTTTAGTAATTTTCCATCAAATTACTTTCACATTAGTCAGGTTAAATTGGACAAATTATTTCAACAGCGAACATTTCAGCTTTTAGGGTGAAATGAGACAATGTGTTATATTCATGCCTTCGCGGCAGACCTTTATGATCACACAGATGTCAAAGCAAGGACAAGTTTTAATTGACCTTGGGTGGTGGTCGGATGGAATAAAAGGTAAATTCCTTGTAAAAGGTAGATAAATTACGTGAGTCTAGACCCTAGCATTGGGAACTAGCAAATAAAAGATTACAACACAAAAGGTAGAAAATTACAAACACAATTGCGTTCTATAACTGGCCGCATCCTGCAGTACATAGCTGTCAGTTATCTTAACCAATAAGACAGCCAGATTTACTAGAAATGCAGATCTACGGCGTGCCAACTGGCAAACTGTAAATAACTGTAGCTGATTATTTGCCAGCCGAAAATGGTGTGTTCGGCTGTAAAATATTCATCTATAGTTAACTATATTTGGTTAGTCGAATGTGACTGTAGACTTAATTCTGTTTTAGCCAATCAGATTTAAGCTTTAGGATTTCCCTTTTGCAAACTTTGAATGTCGATATTACAACAAACTTGTTATCTACATGTAGTCGAATAAAATGGTGAGAACGCATAAAATACAAAGTTTGTGCTTGGTTAATATTCACGCTGGAATCAGGAGATCAATTTAATCCATGCTATTGCCCATCAGTATTGTTGTAGATGATCTGTTTGTGGTATGAGCCGTGACCACGGTGAGGGTTCGGTTTTCGTGGCAATTATGACAGATTAAAATAGACCTTATCCTCAAGACCAATGGCATAGACGATATATTGCGATATCGCAATATTTTCCTTGATATCGTTATCGTCTTCTAAAAGCCAATATCGCCCAGCTCTAGTCGAAAGTGTCAAATCTAATCCTTTTTCTCACCTAGCAGCCAGATCTCATACTTACTCTGTACCTGTAGTGGGTGGTTACTGCCAGTATGAGTATAAGTCAATCCCGGCCACCTTATCTATTCCAATTCTGCGTCAATGCTTTTATTTATTTCAAATTCTGATCTAATACTCACCATTTTATCAATCTACAATTACCAAAAGAAACTCAGCCCAAATACTAGCTGATTAATTACTTTTGTTATTAATATTATTACTATTATCAAGTTATTATGTGATTCTAATCAAATTTAGGAGAGATGAAAGCATGAAACGAGCCAACACAGATGATCCCAATCAGATCTCAATTATCTTGAACCATCATCTGATATTCGTTTTCTCAGTGGCCATATTAGATGCCGACACTCTACTATAAAATATCTATCCAAGTCACTACTACCAACAACTTTGTCACCCCAATATTACTGTGACATCACCCTATCCCCACCCACCCCTCCCCACCCCAATGTACCATATTAAAAACCCTGTATCTACTATAAAAATCCTAGTTGGAATCTAAATACAAAATAATATGAAGATCCTTTATATGTAGAATACGCTTGCGGTTTCATGTAGAACAATCATGACAATATGGTACAAAAAATAGATGTTGTGCCATCCTGTTTTTACGCCTGTACAAGTGCTATTAGTATTACATTATGAATGTTTGTATAAACTATCACCGTATATATTGTAATGTCTTGTTTTGTGTGTAGGGGATTCATCGATTCATAAACTGCCTTTGATGGACTGCCCAATTGTGATGTATGTATATGAGATTCAAGATTCAAAGTTGCTTTATTTCATGTTTTTTCTATACATATAAATAGACTCTAAACAGGCAGTCCATCAAAGGTATGGATGGCCTATGGAGCGATGGAGTCCTTACACATATTACAAAACATTTGTACATAAACATATATATGACACATATCACAAGACAATGGCACAGTTACAGAATGCTAAAAAGCTCCCTTGAATACTTATACAGGGACCTGAAGCCCTCAAAATTTGGCACGAACGATCGTTTCGTTCGCGTGTCGGTTACGTGAAGTAAAATTACCGTGAACGTGAAATGGTCGCATAAGTGACAAAGCCCAGAATGGTAGTTATCTCTGATCGTGGAAAACACAAAAGTTTCAACAACTTTTTGATATGAAGCGTGCTATTTACAACGGAATTTAGCATTTTCAAACATCTAAAAGATCTATAACATCTGTCTGTCAAATTCTATAAATAAGAGACAACGCGCAAGTGTCAGAGACAAACTTCCATTGTATTTCTGCTAGCATTACTACATAGGCCGGGAACTAGTCTCGCTACACGTTATGCATCAACAACGGACTGTTCAATTATAAACCGTTGCATGCAAGTACGTGCAACCGTCGACTGGCATGTTCCCGATGTATTATTTTATATACGCGATTGGATCCCGATATAACATAGGAAGACATGCATTGTTGAGTGAGTCTCACAGTATATTCTCCTTGAGTTTCAGTTGGCTTGTAGAGACAGCTGTTTCAGAACTTATCTGTTAAATTAAACTGTTACATTCATAGATCCTAGCTACTGTGTCAGTGTGTATTTGTCCATGACACACAATAATTCAGGCCTCGAAATTCGACGGGATTCTTGTAATATTCCCGAAATTGAAAAATACGGGACTCCAACTGGATTCTCGTAAATAAACGCTTCCAAAACGTAAACATTCCATTCTTACAGAATGCCACAATCCCGGTTACTAATTTTAACAATAAAAATTATGTCAAGAATCAGTCTAGAGGGCAGTCTGCTAATACACCGGTAATGAGAAATGTCTCGCGTGACTGCACAGTCGTAGTTAATAACAATCGATAATGCGCACTCGTTGTTTCTGATTGGCTCGTGGGATATCCGATTTCAATAGGCATGAATGAAAATTACTATCGTAGTAAAATTTTGATCATGTGCCTCGTTGTCATTCATAAAGAATTAAACACATGATTTATTTCAAACAACCTCTGTGCGACTCTTGCGATTAATATTGATGGCTAATGGCGAATGAAAAATCTAGTCACTGTGCCGCTTTTAAACGCCGTAAAGCAATGTTAGCGCCCACTTTGACGGGTTATATGACCAAATATATTATTATTGGAAGGTTCTGACGGTAATTCCAACCGATATTTAAGTGGCTCATTGCTTTGGAGTGACCGAGAAAACAGGACTATATGTCAGGAAAACCGGTGCGTAGTAACTCTTATTTTCAAGTAAGTCGCATTTGTACTAAATTGTCAGTTTAAAGCGTACAAGTTAAGAAGGGTCAAGTACAAATATTTGGTAACAGTTACAAAAAATTCTACCCATCACAGGTACAATTTTATAAACATTTCAAGCCCTGTTGTTTTTGGGGCAATTAAGACGGTAGTTCTTTGATACAGGTGGAATTCTTTACAAAGTAAAGCATATTCTTTTTTAAATATTTTGACAATAATATGACTGGAAGCCATTGCTTCCAAGGTGGTGGTGTGTGGGCTGGAGAGGGTTGCTCAACTAGCTAAGCCACAACAATGTAAGATATTCAATTCTTTGTCTTTGTAGTGGGCTTTGTGGGTGGGGTGGGAGGAGGGTGTTAAGATATTTATAAATATTGGGTCATTAGTCACTAATTATTATAGTTGGTCTGGAATTTTGAAATATATGTTTGGAAAAAGTATGGAATTTTATTGTGCCCAAGGTGTATGAACCCTGAAATTGTTGCAAGCCGGAAAGACGTTACCAATGAGTGTTGTCATACAAATAGTGATATTTTGGTAGAGAAAATGTACATTTGCAGACCAAAGGAGTATTGTTTTTGGAGACTTAACACTGAATGACTGGCTCGGTTATCGAGCTTGTAATTCCAGGGGTAAATTTTCCAAAATACTCTTCTTGGTCATTCCAGTGATACATTTTCAAAAATAGCCTTCTCTTGGCCTACAAATGGGCATGCATTCGCTGAGCAAAATATAAATTTCCGTGACCGATCGCAATAAAGAATAATTAAAAGGTAGGTTTTGACTTATTTTATGTTGTAGAATTATTCACGATTATTCGATTATTTAATTTTTAATCATATAAATTTACGATTTAAAAAATAATCGCGATCTTCGATTTAATCGCGCAAGCCTAAGTCATAGTATCGCAGAAACTCAATTTCATCTTAATAAGCTGTTGAATATGCTGCATGTTTCTAAGGGGGACCTGTTGCTCACAGCTGCCATAGTCTGCAACAGCTTCCAGTTAAGCACTAACACTATTCAGCCTTCTTACATTGTATTGATTGATGTGTACTTTGTTTAGCCTACACATGTACCAGTTGAAAGGGATATGTGATGTAGGTTGGTAAGCTACAAAATATATGTTAACCCTAGGCAATGAAATCGCAGTATAACATTATAAAAATCATGAATTCTCTCGGCTTGAAAATAATGACTACATGTAGCTCCCGGTATAGTACATGTAACAATGACTGCTACATTGGAACCAGTCCTGCATTCCATAGAGAAAACATTTTGCGAAATCGGAAAACCAGTTTCAACACAGTTTGTTTGTTATGCAAGTGCCATGAACTGCTATGCATTATTCGATTTGTTTAGCAGTTACTGCTACGCAATTTTTTTCCAACAAAATATTCCCTGAGTTGGAGTTGTTAAAGAATCGGCAGATGCGTTATCATGTGTGGGCTACTTAAGTGTAGTAGTAGTGAAAGTAAACTGTAACGTCTGTTTAGACCTATTACTTCAATTATTAGGTTCGGTTGGTTTATCTATAGTGGTGGCAGGGAATATTTTGAGTGGTATCGCTTCGCAAAATGCGATGCAAATGAGTACCTGTTGCTACACATTCGCAACTTCACTTAGCTGTTTGCTGCGATACATAATTTTGATGTAAAATTCAGTCAATTCACTTAATTTTGAAATATTTTTGATAAAGTCGCTAAAAGTTGCAAAACGCTTGTCAAGTTTAGTAAGGAAGCGAGATGCGCATGTGTTGGAGAGGTAGTTAAGGCGTGAGAGCCTCGTTTTGTGTTTATTACTAAACTTAAAATCACAGGTTCAAATCTCACTTTTACCATTTGTGGATAACTCGGTCATTTCTGGTCCGATTTTAAAATGGTAAACAGTTTTGAAATTCTCGCTTTATTCCGGTCCTAATCGGTGACAAGAACATCGAGAATGAAGTGATTTCTCGGTACAATATAAGCATACACTCTCTCACAATACTGACACGTGGCTTAGTAATTTTATCTCTGAGTTGTGAAATCGCTGATACGTGTTATCTCGAAGTGATGTCAAGATCTAGAGTGCTGATAGCGCAGTAACCTGTGAACACATAACTTATCAGCTTTAATTACTAACAAATACATGGCCGAGAGAGTAAGTGCGTTGTATCATTCAGTTTTAAAATTGTAAAATCACAGGTTCAAATCTCGTTATTAGCAAAAGGTAAACATGTCTACAATTAATCTTTACCCGTAAGACATCACGTCAAGACCAACTCGCACAGTCATTGAAAGTCAAGAATAGTAGCTGCTATGCGTTAACACCTAATTAGACGCAGCATCCATTGGTATACTGGCGATCATACATGCACAACATTACGTGTAAACACTCAACTACGTGTAAACGCTCATCTACAAACAATATTACACACAATGGGCTGGCCTGAAGAGCTATGGTCATGCATGCATGATGTAGGCTGTGCGACGAGAAAAAGTACCCGAGCCATTGCGTGATATGGGCAACTTGCAGATCGAAATCTTGAGAAATGGAGAAGCTCAGGGATCCCAACATTCCGCTCATCATTTCCACTAACATGCCTTACGCGTTATCCGATGACTGTGATAGCAATGGACAAACCCTTCAAGTATATGAATTATTTGGAAACGGTTTGCAGTTTTGATGTGGATGCTGCTATCGAGTTGGAACAAGAGTGGAAACAAGAAATAATGCAGTGATTCTCAATGCACGCACTACTTCCGCGTATCAGCTCCTGAACATCGACCACATCTCACACATGTAGCACAGCAATGATACTAATACATGGCCAAGGTAGTTAATGCGTTAGATCCATGTTTTTGTGTTTATTGGCAAACTAAAAATCACAGGTTCAAATCTCACTATTAGCATTTGCGGATAACTCGGACATTTCTGGTCCGATTTTAAAATGGTAAACAGTTTTGAAATTCTCGTTTCGAAACAAGAAATAATCCAGTGATCCTCGCCCACCAACCTCTCAATGCGCGCGGCTCCCACATAGCAGCTCCTGAACATCGACCACATCTCACACATGTAGCGCAGCAATGAGAACACATAACTTATCAGCTTTACATATTAATACATGGCCGAGGTAGTTAATGCGTTGGATCCATATGTTTATTAGCAAACCTAAAATCACACTATTAGCACTTGTGGATAACTCGGCCATTTCTGGTCCGATTTTAAAATGATAAACAGTTTTGAAATTCTCGCTTCATTCCGGTCCTGATTGGTACCAAGAATGACGGGGGCACATAACTTATCAGCTTTACATATTAATACATGCGAGGTAGCTAATGCGTTGGATCCTTATGTTTATTAGCAAACTTAAAATCACAGGTTCAAATCTCACTATTAGCACTTGTGGATAACTCGGCCATTTCTGGTCTGATTTTAAAATGGTAAACAGTTTTGAAATTCTCACTTCATTCCGGTGGTCCTGATTGGTACCAAGAACGATGAGAATAAAGTGATTTCTCGGTACAATATAAGCATACACTCTCTCACACATAGTCTCCATCGGTATCACATGACACGATGGGCCACCCACAGGTACTGATCGCCTTGTGATCCCCACACATAATAGGGTCTGAACGCCCATTTAGAGACAAGCATCCACATCACACCGACACAACGGTCCACCCCACACGTACTGATCGCCTTGTGATCACTCCACATAATAGGTCTGAACGTCCATTTAGAAACAGGCATCCACAGGGACATACACCATGATTACTGTTGCACAGCTTCACGCTGTTGCAAAGCAATTCGGCCTTAGAGGCTACTCTAAGGCCAAGAAAGCCGACCTGCTCCAGATGATCGGACAGGTCCATGCCGAGGAGTGGCAGAAGAGACTCTCCCGAGCAATGAAGACTGGAAGGTTTCCAGCGCATACCAAAGATGATCCTTGGAATCCCCACAAGAAAGCGCAGCGGATACGTGAGCTTCGTCAGTTGGACGAGGTGACTGTAGCGAAGCGGAGGGCGGATCATCCACTGGAGCGCTTACCTCTCCTACGCAGGATCACTAACCGAGTGATGAGGGGACTGAGGTCTGAACCCTGAGCCCGAAGCATGAGGCGAGAAGGCGAACACATTCTTGGCAAAAGGGAGACAGAGGATAGAGGACGCCGGTCAGTACAATGGAAATTCTTCAGAGGTCTAGATCATGCAAAAGATCCAGCAGACTGTCCAGACCGCTTTCTACCTCCGCTACACCCATACCTATCGCATCCGTCACATCGAAGACGGTAAGGTGATGCTCTTCCACAAGAATACTCCAGGGAGCCCGTGGCTGAACACGATAGGAGCAGCTCAGGACTGGGTGGCAGCAAGACAGCAAGGCCGCCTCGACACAGGCAATATCGATCGACCCAACACCAAGTGGGCTTTCGTTCGATCAATCAACGTTGAGGTCAGGGCCGTCATCGACCGCCAACCTCTGCTTGGGACAGGCCCCCTCCCAGACTGGCTATGACAGAAGAGTATGACTGCCCTCGACACCTACAGGGACAATATGTGTCTCAGGCGATGTCTCGCAGTCCACAGAGGAGCGAGAGCTGATAGAAGTACAGCTCCTGCACGAGAGCTTGCCACACAGTTCTACGGCAAGACAGTACCTGATGTCCGCAAGACCTCGCTGGATCAGCTGGACAAGGTAGAGTTCTTCGCCAAAGTCCGGATTCGTGTGTATGAACCAACTGAAGAGGGCACCTTGCACATGATCAGGCAAGCGGCTCACTACCGTGACACCATGACCATCGGAGTGTGGGACCACCATGCCTTCTACATCAAGAACATCTCCAAGCTGGCACATACACTAGTCTGCAATCACTGTCAGCAGAGGTTTACAAAGGCATGCCATCTTCAACGCCATGCTGATCACTGTACAGGTGGCAAAATAAAAATTGTATGTCCTGGCGAGAATGTCGAGGCGCCACAGTCTGCGTATGAGAAAGCCTTCTATCCGCCCCAACCATCCAGTTCAGCCACTACTCGTTGGGTCGAGTACGAGTCGAGAAACAGAGGCGTACACATACACCATGTAGAGTGTGGGCACGGTGGCGAGCCTTGGATCGAGGGTGCTCCCGTGGATGGTTATGATCCAACCACCAACACCGTTTACCAGTTCACTGGCTGTCACTGGCACGGGTGTCCACAACACCAGCGAGGTGAGGATGCCGAACAAAGATACCGCAAGACAGTCCTGAGAGAGGAGAAGCTGAGAGCGTCTGGATGCACGCTTGTGGTACAGTGGGAGTGCTGTATAAAATGCTGTCCAAGCGTACCTAAACGAGTTCGGACTGTCCCATACCAACACTTCATAGTTTACGACTTCGAAGCACTCCTATATGGTATCAAGACTCATCCTACGGAGACTCTCACGATCGAGAGTACTCACATACCTATCGCTGTCTCAGTTGGCTGCTCCTTAGAGGGCGCCACGAGTGAGCAAACTCAACTCTGCAATCCTGACCCCAAAGAACTGATCAGAGAGTTCATGCTGGTGATCCAACGGCAAGCATCTCTAATCCAGACAAGGGTTAGGGCACAGTACAAACCGACATACCTGGACAAGCTCCCCAAGCGACAGCAGCGACTGATCAACGAGTGGTGTGACCAAGTGCCTGTACTGGGGTTCAACTCTGGGTGGTATGACCTGAACCTCATCAAGAAGTACTTTGTCGATGAGCTGACTGACAGTACAGTGAAAGTCACCAAGAAGGCTAATCAGACCATGTTCCTCATAACACCTGAGCTACGGTTTCTCGATGTGCTGAACTACCTCGGCCCAGGAGTCTCATACGAGGTATGGGTCAAAGCTTACGGGTGTACACAGCAGATGAGCTGGCTCCCATATGAATGGTTTGACACGCATGATAAGCTCAACTATTCAGGGTTTCCTGACTACTCAGCATGGACATCTAAGCTCAAGGGTGGCTACCTCTCGACGCGAACAGAGTGGGAACAATGTAACCAGACATTCAGCGAGCACGGAATGCGGACATTCGCCGACTGGCTGCGATACTACAACACCTGGACGTCAGTCCATTCATCGAAGCCCTAGAGCAGATGCGGGAGTTCTAAACAGAACGAGAAATAGACATCCTCAAAGATGCGGTGTCTCTCCCAGGTGTGTCACTGCAGTACCTCCTATGTGGAACCGCTCAGCACATGCCGGATGTTAGCCTCTACTCTCCAGGCAAGGAGGCCTACGAGATGCTGAAGGACGCAGTTGTTCGAGGGCCCAGCATCATGTTCACCAGATACCACGAGGCAGGTGTGACACGCATCCGCCAGAGTGAGCGTGTCTGCCAACATCTACTCGGCTACGATGCAAATGCTCTGTACCTGTCAACGATGGCCAACGAGATGCTCTGTGGTAAGGAGACAGTGTGCCGTTAGTCCGGTGCCAGTGGTGTAGCCCGCTTTAAGGAGGAGCTCCTAGCTAAGTGCTGGTTTGGATTTGCTGAGGTGGATATAGAGGTCCCTAAGGCTCTGTGGGCAAAGTTCGAGGAAATGCCCCCGCTCTTCTATAACCGTGAGATCCCGGTAGAGGCCGTCTCTTCTGAGATGCAGGCATATCTAGAGCGTACAGGGCGGAAGCGACCCACCACCCAGAAGCTGGTCGGCACCCTCTCTGGCAAGAAGCGGCTGCTGTACGCACCGACACTCAAGTGGTATATAACCCATGGTCTGGAGATCACTGCTGTATACCGCACCATAGACTATGAGGCCAAGCGCCCATTCGAGTGGTTCGTGGAGAATGTTACGGAGGCTTGCCGCTCGGGAGATGTAGATAAGACGAAAGCGCTCTTGGCAGATCTCCTCAAACTCCATGGCAACAGTGCCTACAGGAAGCTCATCGAGGCCCTAGAATGCCATCGCAACACCAGCTTCACGAAGGATGAATGCGTGGTAGACAAGGCCCTGCATAGTGCATGGTTCGAAGATCTCGAGGAGATCGGTGAGTCATACGAGCTCCAGAGTTGCAAGCCGAGTTACTATTCGAAGGCCCTTCCATGTGGGGATAGCCGTTTATGAGCTCGCAAATGCTGGAGTTCTACTACGACTTCCTCGATCACTACATAGCTCATGACAGCTTTGAGTACCCGCAGATGGACACTGACTCCGCGTATATCGCTATAGCAGGCTCCAACCTCGACAAAGTCATTCGCCCTGAGATGCGAGCAGAGTACCAGGCTCATAAGCGGGACTGGCTAGCTTGGGACAAATGGTCTGGACGGACTCCGGGACTGTTCAAGCTCAAATTCGAAGGCTCTCGTGGCAACGCTCTCGGCTCCAAATGCTACTACGTGGAGAGCGCAGCTGCAAGTAAGTGCTCGGCTAAGGGAATGTCAAAGCGGCAGAATGAGGTCTCTTGGCAGAGGTTTTACAGTGCCCTACACGGTGGGGTGGACAGAGCTAAAAACCGAGGCCTACGCATGTGCAACCAGGGTATGGTGACGTATGCGCAGGAAAAACTCGGACTCTGCTTACTATGATAAGCGCCATGTACTGCCAGACGGTGTCCATACCGAGCCCATCGAGTATCATGTTAGCACCCTAGGTGGTGGTAGCTGTGTGTCTGCAGGGACTAGTTGAAGCTCTTCTATGACAAATGGTCGCCTAGGCACTCCATGCTGGCGTGCCAGGTAGTACAGTGTAAGCCGCCCCTCCGCCTCCACATACCTGTCAAGCCTGTGAACATCTATCGACCAGTTAGGATCTGTTGCACGCCATCGACCACCTTCCAGCTCACCAGGCAAATACAGGTACCGAACCAGAGCATCAGGTGGTAGGCACTCCTCTCCCTTGTTCGCTCCTCTAGAGCTGTGACCAGCAGAGTGTCTGATAGCCTCTACCGGCTTCTTCCCGATTAGCCTGGTAACCTCGGCATTGGATCTCTCCACCACAGCAGGCAGCCCTCTCACCCATACTCTAGAACGTTCACTCGGTGCGGCCATTTCCTGGCCATATTGGTGTGGGAACAGTCTCTCTGCCGTGTCCGATTCCACCGCTCAATGATAGCCTGGGCACGATGATGCCCTACCTCGCCTCGCCTAACTGCCACACCGTATTTCCACATGAGGGCTGCAGTCTCCCCTCTGAACTCCTTCCCTCATCCACCTGCAACAATTCCAGCCACTGGAGGGGATTTTCCGAAGCCTCGTAGACACCCTGGAATGCCTGGGCCACCTGGCCAGCTGACTTGTTTGTGAGCGGTACTGCCGCCCTGTACCTGCTGGCGACATCGACGATGGTGAGGGCATACTTGTAGGTCTTACGACCAACCGAGTCATGTGGCAGGAATAGAACATCTTCCTGGTGAACTCTGTTCGGGACAGTTTCCTCGAAATGGGCATGCCTGATGTGCCGTGGACGAGGTCTGTATATGTGCCACATCGCCTGGCGGCTGAGCCACTGGCTAACTGTCTCCAATGTGAAGTTGTGGTCCTTGCGACGTGCAGCCTCGAGTAGTAGAGGGGGCTCACAGTAATATCCACCAGGCTGATAGTAGAGTTCCTCAAGAAAGACGGTTGATAAACTCCCAGATTTCATCACTGACGTCCACTCCCATCCTGTCACGAACGGCCTGGGTGAACTCTAAACAGACGGCCGTCATTCATTCGACCATCACTGAAGACCTCCTCAAACACCTCCGTACACTGGCGTCTAATCTCTGCTGGATCCTCACTGAACAGTAGTTTATTGACCAACCCTCGGAAGTTAAGGGCCTTGGCCAGGTCGTACAGAGATGCCATCCTTATATAGTACGGCTTAAATGTTCGGCGGACCAGATGGCCGCGAGTGCTATGGCAACATACGGTAGCCAAGGGCCTGCTACTCCGAAGAACGTACCCACTCCTGAGGCGATGGCTGGTATGGCTTCAGAACTCTTCTCCACCCCATGGAGAGCATTATTGGCGATCTTGCGGACCGTCTCGCCAGCCTTCGTTGTGAACAGAGCGATCAGAGCCCCAACTGCTGCCAGCGGACCGATAGAACCTTTTACGTAAGTGCGATAGATTCCTTTCGCTCTGTGTACTAGCTTGCAGGATTCAGGCGCGGTCTCCGCTACACCATCATACTCACCCGCGGTCTCCGCTACATCGTAGTCATCTGCATCATAATCCTCCTCATAGTCCTCGTCATCTATATCCTCAACTGGATCTTCATAAGCCTCTGGTTCATACATAACCGTAACTGGGGGACAGCTATATAGTAGCTTTAAACTGTAGTCTATAGCATGGCATCCGCAATCTTGAATGCGGGCGTGTTTGCCTTAGCGAACTGGGGACTCAGCTTCGCCGACAAGGAGGCAGAGGTCGAGCATGAGCGTCATAACCAGGCGATGGAGAAGCTGTCTAAGGAGAAGTTTGAGTACAGCAAAGCGCCAGAGGGAGGCACGCCGACGCCAACTCCGAGCTCAGGCCAACCAGAGCTTCAAAGAGGCAGATGAGGCCATCCATAAAAAAGATTTTGTTTCCTGCAAACCGGGTGTAGAAAAAAGATTTCAGTAAGGAGGGAGGAAATTAATTTTTTTTAAATTATTAATTTATTTTAAAGAGGTCATAAATATTTGGTATCCAGATATTTGACCAGATATCAATTAAATATGGTTGTACAAGTAATTGCCAAATTTGTTGTTTTTCATGCCACAACTAGTAAAATGGATTCCCATTGCATACAAATGGCATTAAAACATTGTAATTTGTATAGTTTGACAAATGTATGCATGTTTTACCATTTATGCTAGGTAAAAGAAAAATTTCACTCGGGAGGTTTACAGGAAACGAAACTATCTTTTATTTTTGCCTGAGAGTCTCGATGAGTACTACGAGGCTGTATCTGAGCCACCGCTCGCCTATGAAGCATCGACAGGTCAGAAGACAGCAGAGCTTATAGTAGTGGTGGCTGCTGCAGTGGTGCTGACAGGAGTCGTGCTCTAAACATGCTCAAGCTGAATACCTGATGTGTTCGACACGCATACGTTAGCATAGCCAAAGTAAAGTACCATCACACCTAATGGGCGAGTCCCAGATATGAGGTTTCCGATGTTGAAGCTGAGCCGGTTGCCCTGATAAGGTGGGATGTTCCTGCCCCCGATGTAGTGACGGCCCTCGAGGTCATCGCTTCCACTGGTTAGTCGCAGAAGTGCATATGACTTAGTTTTCTGTCTGTAGAGTTGGCAATCCGCCAGCTCGCGTACCTCACCAAGAACATTGGTCCCAGCTTGAAGTCGTCTAGCTTATTTACCTGCTGGATGGCTCCTCCCTTCTGAACCAGGAGCACGATGCAATGTCAGCTCTACCCGTTGGTTAGCTGTGGCTGGGACCTGGTGTTTTCGCTCCACATGCACGATCCGCTGTTTGGAACCTGTTTGCTTCAGTTCCTGGTCATTCTCGTCATGCCAGACATGAAGTCTTGGAGCATTCATCGTCGCATCTGCGAGCTGCTCAGTGTACACCCGGAGGAACAGCCTATCCTGCATGGCAGCTGGATTCACGTGTGTGTTCTCGAGGAGGGTTAAGAGTGGAACTGCCACAGGCTTCTCGACACCTGCCCCTAGTTCGAATTCCGTGAACCCCTCATTGCACCCCACAGCGTAGTACCCCTTTCCCTTCGCATAGAAGGTTGGTCCACGAGCCAGCGGACCTAGGACTCGGTACTCATCGTTCACATAGGTGGTGTCCACGGTGCTGTTGCTCTGCACGATCTCCCACCTGTTCAGAACGTGCGGGAGCTCTACCGTCTGTTCTATTGTGCTCTGAAGCTTGAACTCGAGTGTCATGCTCTTCAGCTCGTGGATCTGTGCCGAGATTGCAACGTCAATGTACTTCCCAGCAGCGGACAATGGGTTCTCATCGTGTATACTGGGTCGAATGACCGTGGACTGCTTCGTGACATCAACATTATCCACGAGCGAGCCAAGGTCACACCTCTGTCTGATGCGGAGATACTGGCCGCCATAGAGGAAGGAGCGCCAGCTCGTAGTACAAAAGAACTCCTGACTCGGATACTCTACTGGAAGTTTGACAGCACCCAGGGCAGGACACTCGACCTACCTGTGGCCCAAACCAACAGTCCTTTTATTCTAGCTCTCCAAAACGCGAGGGTCGACCCCAGATCTACTAACGGCCAGGAAGTGGGCTGCCATATTTAGCCTCCATAGCCAGGAAGAGCGAGAGATGCTGGATAGCCTCCAGTCTGGAGCAAATAACTACTTCAGAGAGGAGGTCAGTGCCGCTGTAGCGGACAGCCATGACACCGGTCATGCAGAAGGTACTCAGGAGGGGTTCACTGTTGACCGCAAGGAGGCTGTTGAGCACATCTTCAACGAAGAAGGGCGCAGGAGATTGGCCAGTGATCTGGCAGCATTTCTGAAATTCCCAGATAATTACCAGGACTACCTCATCAAATCCGCTCGCAAGTCAGATGCTCGTCGCACATGGACAAAGTGGATCTTCCGTGAGAAGTTTCAGAAGAAGAGAGTCCTACCATCTGACCCTCAGTGGATAGTTTAAGCGACAGGCTTCTGACGAAGTTCCTCAAGCTTCTGACGAAGTTCCTCAAGCTTCTGACGAAGTTCCTCAAGCATCTGACGAAGTAGTAGAGACTGTGGACGAAGTAGCGGAGACCGCGCAGCCGTCTGGTGAATGAAAAACGTTGCGGCAGCTGCGACAGTCTGTCAGCGATGACGCGTAGAGCAGGCTAGTTTCCTGGCTGGATTCAGCTTGTAGGTGATGGTCTGTGCCTTTTCCAGAGATGGCTTGAAGTGTGACAGCTCATCTGTCTCCTTGTTGCTGAAGATGAAGCGGTACAGCTCAGCTGCCCTCTGTACACCTGCGATAAAGTCCCATTTGGTCTCCTTGAGGGTTAGGCTGTCGTATATGGTCTCGAGCAGGGCACGTCCACACTTGGAGCTGAAGTATAGCAACCGGGCACTGTGGCGGATGTCTAGTGAGATCTCGCGGGTGTACTTCTCAAAGAGGATGAAGAGTTATCTTTGTGTGCCGGATGCACCTGGTGATGTTGCTGAGGTAGGTGACTGTCTTCTGGTCCTTTGCAGGGTCATCGATAACTAGAACAAGTGGTTCTGTCAGTCGGGCTGCCAGCTCCTTCTCCATCAGTGCTTGCAGGTTCTGCATCTTGGTGATTGGGCCATTGTACCATTGATCATTACTGTCAACCGCCTCAGCGGCGGAGTCAGACACCAGAAGGATGTATTGAGAGTGTAGATGTTCGGCCAGGAGAGCCAGCAGCAAGATGTTTTTCCCGTGTCCTGATGGGGCAATGATCAGCACCACCTGGCCAGCGTCGGCCGGCCTACTGTCGAATGGTACAGACATGCGTGCGGAGGATGGTTAGCACTTGGTCGGCGGTAGCCTCGTCTATATCTGGGAGACTAAACGGCAGTACTTCCTGCACCAGCTCTTTCGCCTGCAGAGCGGGGAATCCTGCACCTCCGGTGGATACGAAGGATGCAATGGAGGCGTCAAGCATGAAATCCCAGCAGCAGCTGAGAAGATAGCGTAGAGGGCCTGTGTCAGCACACACAGTGTCTAGCACATCCAGTATCTGTATGATACATGCACGGGAAGCCATGACTATCCTGTGGTCTTAAACGGCAAACCAGAGAACCCTGACTTCTTCACCTCTGGTAGCTGGAGGCTGGCGGTAGCACCTGTTTTGCCATCGACAGTGATATGGCTCAGGCCGAGGGTGCCTACCATGAGATTCACTCCATCCTGTTGGAATGAGCTCCGTGGTTTCAGGAGATCCGTAACCAGGTCTTGTGCATAGGACTCAGACATAACCTTGATGGCACCAGCCTCATTGACTCCGAGCATACCGAGCATCGTTGCCCTGTCTTTGATGCCCATCCCCTTGTATACAGTCTTGGCCTTGTTAATGGCCAATTGTCCTACCATATCAGTGTTCCCGATGGGATCTCGGGCTGGGATGGTACCGCGGATCTCCCGCGGGTCTCCCTTCTCATCGAAGTCTAGGAAGGCGATAGGGGCAACAGTGTCCTTTGAACCGAGGCGTGCCTCGCCCAAGTGAGCAAGATCGCCCAGCTCTTTGCTTTCTAGGTCTGCGAGTGACAGAGTCATAGTGCTATATACACGGCTTATACCTACTAGTTATACCCCCAGTGAAATAGTTTGGCATAGGAGGACCACACAGTCGGCCAAGGGAATAGGTAGCAGTGCTCAGGGTACTGGCCCTCTCTGCAGGGGCACGCCTTGTGGGCAGTCCACCATTCCCGGGCATTGGCGATCCTCCGTCCGCGTGCTCGACTATGGGCTACACACCACCCTCTGGCACGCCATGCCTCATATGCTGCAGGGCTCTCGTGACCCATCTCTCACTATTCAGAGGGGTTAAACGTAGGCGACGATGATCTCAGCCATTGCACTCATTGCTAGCCCTAGAACCGCGGCCTCCATTAGTGAAACACGTTCACCCATGATCTTGGCAGCAACGGTGTAGGAGGCAACACTGAGGGCGAGCTTTGGGATGGGGTGAGTTTTTCCGAGACAGTGCCCGGCCACCCAACTTACCACTGTAGCGAGGACAGCCGCAGTGGCGGCAGCAAGAACCTCATTTCCCCCTGTCATCTTCACCACGGCCACATTCGCCGCTACGTTACTGGCGACATGGACTGCCAGAGGGTTTGCTTTGGTCAGTAACTTCTGTGTCTTGGTTCGCAGCAGGTTCTCCACCTTCTGAAGACTCACCTGGCTCTCGGGCAGTTGCTTCACGATCTGTACAGTTGACGTCATTGTTTAAGCACCGAGTATACAACGCTGTTAAATGTCTGCGTCCCCTGCCGAGAGAGCTACAAATGTAATAAGATCTTCCCAGCTGCATCTGCCAGATGGCCGGGTTGGTACTCAGGAATATTCATCTCTCTATTGAGATGTCTTAAACATGTCCGGGCTCGCGCTATGCGAGAAGTACTATGAGGTCTTCCGGAGGGAGTTGAAGGACTACAAGAAGACACCAGATGAGCTCACTCAGCTCTCCGGTGCTGAGCTGACAGAGGAACTGACAGCTGTGAAGCTCTATCTAGGATTTGGTAAGGGGCAGATCTGCTGCCTCGAATACCTTATCATGGGCGGGAGTATCGTCTAAAGGTCTAGTAGCTAAAGGTTTCTACAAGGATCGGGAGTATCTGTCAGATGTGTTCCAGCAGTTGCAGACCTCCATGGCCTCACCTGACTCAGAGCTGAACAAGGCTCTGCGATACTACAAGCTGGAAAAAGGATGCGCTGTGGAACCATCCAGCTCTTGGATGTGCATGTTGGCAGCGTGTATAGTGGCTGTAGGGCAGGCCAAGCTGGTTCAGGGCAGGGTTGATAAAAATCATGATTTTTTTTATAAAAATCAAAAAAATCGGATTTTTTTGATTTTAATCGATTTTTTTGATTTAAATCAGATTTTTATAACCATGTTTTTTATATTACTAATTAATGATAAGATATGCAATTTTAAGTCAATTTAATTAATTTATTTCAAATCAGATCAATATAGTTATACATGTATATGATGATTCATTTGTTAAGTAACTTGTAAACAAAAACAAGCTTGCCAGCTTTCTCAGTACCAAGACGGTTTCTCACTTTTGAATGCACAAAACCAAAAGTTGAGAATATTCTCTCAACACCTGCACTAGAGGCAGTAGCACCAAGTATTGCATATATCATGTTTAGCACATGGTCACTGACTCTGTCTGATAGAGATTTCCACCAGGCAAAGGGAGACACAGATTCCAGAACAGATGAACTAAACAAGTAATCCTTAAATGGATCTGCTCTGGCCCGGTAGTTCATGATTATAGGTATCATGTCTGGGGATGACACAGACACATACTCCATCACACTGTCAGTTTCCTTGGTAGACAATCCTTTACCAGCAGTACGCGGATCCAAAATATAGGCGAGATAGTGGGCAGGAGTGAGTGCCTGCTTACATCGTTCGTGGAACTTCTTCATAATGCTTAATGATACCCCACCTTCTTCAAAGTCTTTTTCCAACTTCTTCCATACACTAACTGCATCACTGAGAAAACAGCTATCACTCTGTACTATATCCAGGGCAATGGAGATTGGCTTAAGGAGCCTCAAATAGTCCTCTGCTTGTCTCTTTATCCCAATATTTTGCACTTTACTAGCCACATTTGTGTCTATACTATCCCTATTTTCCTCACACACTTTCAAAATGATGGACCAGTTATCCAGGTAGCACTGAAGGCAGTCAGCTAGCGTATTCCAGCGGACATCTTGTGGTAGGACGAGTCGCTTGCCTCCCTCTGCCTTGTACCATGCTGCTGGTAAATGTGTATTGCGAAAGTACTTCACAATCTGTGTGACGTGTTCCTTAACACCCTTGATCTCTATGTCATGAGCAAGTAGGTTCATGAGGTGGGCTGAACATCCATGGGCAATAATGTCTTTGTGGTCTTTCTTCAGTTCTTCACGCATCTTACGCATGTTAGCCGCATTGTCAGTTACAATGCTACCTATGTTACATTTAAACTGTTCTTCGCAATGTTTAATAGCACTACTAGCAACCTGTTTCATGTACTCAGCAGTGTGACTGTGGCCTGACGTATCCACAGTCTCAGTAAGATAGGAATCACCATCCGAAGTGGTTACAGAGACACAAACTACAGGTTCATTATGTATATTACTCCAACCATCTAAACACATGGAGACAGTCTTGCCTTCAAGCCTTTCTTTACACTCATCCTGCAGTGACTGCTGAACCTTGTCCAGTAAACTACCGGCTACTTCATACCGACTTGGTGGGCAGTAGCCTGGTCTCAGCATCTGGACTAGTTTAATGAACTCTGGATGTGTGACTGGAGAGAATGGTGTGTTAGTAGCGTACACGTAGCGACCGACTTGCTCATCGATGGCGTCTTTCTCAATTTGGGATGTTCTCAAAACATAGTGGTCTAGACCTGCAAAATAAAATATTACTGTATCAGCCAGGAAAGGTAGACACATGTGGGATAATGTTGACATTAGTGTGCTAAGGGTTAACTGGCTGACTGCTCTGAGCTACTTGAGAATAGTTTCAAGCTGCATTACTCAAAACCTGCTAAATAGTGTGAAAACAATATAACTCAAAGTTGTTGGTGATTTATTCACCAAGAAGTTTCAGTCAAATTGTTTTCAAAATATTCAAGTAAATTTTTTTAGTTATTAATTTAGCAATATTACTGTTTCAGCCAGGAAAGGTAGACACATGTGGGATAATGTTGACATTAGTGTGCTAAGGGTTAACTGGCTGACTGCTCTGAGCTACTTGAGAATAGTTTCAAGCTGCATTACTCAAAACCTGCTAAATAGTGTGAAAACAATTTGACTGAAAGTTGTTGGTGATTTACTCACCAAGAAGTTTCAGTCAAATTGTTTTCAAAATATTTAGTAGTTTTTAGATGAGTCTCACTATAGTTTTCTGACATAAATCTTTTTAGGAATTTGGGATTAAAATTACAGTACTATGCAGTGATAAGGTTAATGTGTCCAAATTAAGCCAATTAACTACCTGACTGCTTAACTGTTATGTAACACCACAGGTGTTATCACCTCACACAATCAATAAAGGGGTCTGCTCTTGAACAACACTGCTGTCCTATAAAGATCTCACAGTAATAGACTAACTAAGGTGGTAACCCTTTGATTGCCTTGTTTATTTAATTTATTTTTAAATAAGGCAGTGTATTTGTTTGCAAAATTATTTAACTGTAGAAAACATATAGACTGTAACTGAAGGATTAGCTATTAATCAGTTTTAATTACTTGGTCAAGAGTTAGGCTGAGTTAGTGTGTGGTCTGTCGGTCAGATTATCAGTCTGTTTGTCAGTTAAATTTTTATTCACAAAATATTATATTCTCTTACCTGCACTGATTTTGGTTCTCTTGGTAGGCGTACACAACGGTGATGACTCCCCTGCCTCTGGGGCAGGGCGCTTCCTAGGCGTAGAGACTGTTATTGCTGGTGTATCTTGTGTATCAGTCTTACATTCACTATGATGCTGCTTCATACGTGCTACTATGCCTTGCATAGATTTGCCACATTCTTTACACTTAGCCTTACAACCAGATTTACCAATCTCAACATCCTTATCAAAGTACATCCAAATGCGATCTTGCTTTCTTCCAGGCATCTTAACTTATTTTGAACAAATGATGAGTTAAGAAACATTCTATTTGCTTATATGTACTGTGGGATTCAATGTGTTTTCTTAACCTGGCTGCATGTAAACCAGATCTCTCTTACACGAGTGCTGTCTATGTTTTTTTATCCATCAATGTCCATCAGTTTACATACATTGTTTATCAAAGTCAGAGAAAGGAGTTAGCCTGAATGTTTTGATAATCTAGCAAAGTCTGGGCAGTAAATGGGGATAATGGGGTTATAGTATCAGGGACAGAAGCAACACCTATAAAACAACTGTGAGGCAAGGTCAAAACAACAGTTTTTAAAGGTTATTGGGTGTATACAGATGAAATAAAGCAAGTAATACAATATGATGATTTTATTAAAAAAACACTGACTTTTAAAAAAATCGCATCATGATTTTTTTGATTTTTTTGGACTGATTTTAATCATGATTTAAATCACTGATTTTAATCATTTGATTTAAATCAAACAACCCTGGTTCAGGGTCTCACCATGGTCCCCACTGCTACTGTAGAGTCAGGCTAGTCTTATAGCTGATTTGCTAGCGGCGGAGTAGGCTGATCCCAAGCGCCATGATAGCTAGGCCTGACAACACTCGTAGAGCTACCACGGGAAGCGGTGTTGTGTCGACAGGCTGCAGTGTCAGGGTCGGAGCTGCCATGGGAAGCGTTGTGTCGATTGGCTGCAGTGTCAGGGTCAGAACGACTGTATGGCCTGTACTACGCGTAGGTGTGTTGATAGCAGTGTTGAAGCCGAAGTGGACACCGGGGGAACTCCCCTCGACTATAGGGTTCAGCGATTTTTCGATATTATTGTCAATATCGCGATATACCGATACCGAAATCGGCATAATTTTGAAAAATCGTAAATATCGTCAATACCGACAGGACGATATTGCACTTTTAACTGTGAGCATAATATAAATAACTAAGTTAGAAATGTCGTACTCTTACCTCTATTCGGTCCAGTAATAGTCTTTAAGTAATAAAGCAGTCTTAGTCTGAGGTAATAAAAACTTAATGAACTCCAAAATAATCTGTGCTCATTTAAGTCATGGTTTGTTTGCGTTAATAAAATGATTTAAAGTACAAAATAATCCTTTGTTGTTCACTTTTCATAATTACATAAATAGACGACGCCATGTTTTTTCTTGCCTCATTCTGAGTGTTAGTCAGTGGGGAATACCATTTTCACTGCCCACATTCCAATCTGATGGCATCATTACTAGAGGTCAAGCTATTTATCCATTAGTCATTGATCTGCATGGTTAAACATTCTTCTGACCGTGAAAGATTTAAACTTTAAAACTTTTTAGGTCGATAGGAAACCACACACACTTAATCCTTTATCAATACCACAGCTTAGAACGGTGGGTGAGGGGGAAGTTAATCTCTTGCTTTACCGCTATATGTTTTATGTTACTTTATACAATATATTTAGCATTTTTAAACGAATCAGATCAAAATTCATTCCACATATAACATTACAGCTTTATTCTAATTGAGAAATAGCCTTAAAATAAATAATTTAGGCCTAATTATTTCGAGTCTTCGATCTGTTGTGGCAGTTTTGGTTGCAGTGTTAACTGGGTTAATTTCACACATTCCGGCTACACCTTGAGATCAATGGATAGGACTGCTAAGTAGTGAGCGAATTTGAATAGGTCTACAATGGGGCAAATTAGTATTTAATATTACAGACCAAATAAAATCTGATATAATTGTTTCCAGTCTTCACGCTGGTTCTCATTCAAAATCATGCAGTGTTATTTTATTAATTTGCATCGTCTACGCTAGCGGTGGGCGTGATAACAGCTGTCAGAATTTTGCAGTGTGAATTCTGATTGGCTCAAGTATGATACGGCGGCCAATCAGATTTCGCTTTCTGCGCAATGAAGTTAATGCGTATTCCTTGCTCAATCTTTTGACAGTTGTCGTGAGGTAAAGATAACACAAAATACAACACAAGAACAAAAGAAAATCCTTTATTTTTCTTATTTGTGATGAATACGGTTAGTTGCATTACATTCGTTGCTTTAAACTGTATATTGAAGGGTGTCAAAGTGTGGAATTTCATGTATTAAATATGCGGAAATGGCAATCATGGCGATCTCAATTTACGGTTTCAATGCAACAAATTTAATGAAAATACCTTGTAGACACCACCAATTTGAAATACATGTTATTCTATGTTTACACCCTAACTCCACACCCCGTCCAAATGACGATATATCGTGATACCATGGTATTTTAATGAGATACCGATATCGTCATGCCTTGAGCAATATCGCCCAACCCTACTCGACTATCATGTTGTTATAGCCCCTGACTTGGAGGTCCTCGATGTTAACGATCATGTTGCTCGGAATCAACCGTAGGTGTGGTGAAATAGCAAAGTCAAGTTTGCGACAGGCCTTCTCCAACCCCTGCTGGAACTTGGCAATAAGATTACTGGGGTCTGCCACGATGATCATATCCTCAACGAGACTGATGAACATGGCCTGGACCTCTGCTCCGCTGACACCATCTATGGAATGATGCAGCTTGGTCTGTGCTGTAAGGAGGCAGTGGCACAGTGCTTCCAGGGACTGGTTGATCCGAACGATCCCTGCTGGTGTGAAGCCTGAGGTGGTGTGTGGGACAAAGTACTTCCACACATCTGCCGCAAGCCAGTGATGTGCATATTTTGCACCAGCACTCCAGGGTCGGAGTCTGGATATACGAGAATGTCGCTGTCTTCCGACGGCCTACTCATCGGGGTGTTCGATAGGGGAATCCTGAGTAGTCATGTCTCGAGTCACCATACATAACCCCATGGCCGCTGTTGTCACCACCATGCCACCGATAGCCTGGGTGAGCGCTGAACTCTCTCTGTAGTCTGCTGGCCGCTGAGACACTATGACTGTTGAGCTGTGGGTCGAAGTCGTTTGTATCAGGGAGGCTTGCACCCAGCTCATGGAGGATTCGTCGCACCATGAAGTACACGTGGAATCTGAGACAGCTGGCGATGAGCACAGCTTCAGGAGTACCAGAATAGGAGTGAAGCAGGGTGGAACTTACTCCACATCCTGCCGTGGCACACCACACGGCAAAGTTCAGCTGCTGATTCCAGTATGAGAGGCTTGGAGCAGCCATCCAAGTATGAGCTTGCTTCGCATCCTTGATGGTGATGGGGCGGTTGGTCAGCGGTCGTGGGTTGACGGAGAAGCTGGTTCGGGATCGTCCATCCACTGTGATAGAGAACGGTGTTAGCTCTGGTATATTATCCAGTAGACCTCTCAGGCCAGTCAAGGGTGTACCCAGGAGGGGCGGTTGGCTCCGGATGACTGTCGTGAGGTTCAGTGGGAAGGCCATCTATACTGGTGTTCTTAAAGCTACCGTACAGGCAGCACACTATTGGTAGTCTAGAGACCGACGAGGTGACCTCGCAGTAACATCTCGTTTTTTAGCTCCTCCATATCAACCCACCCGCTGGAGCCTTTGAGGTATTGCTGTCGCACTTTAGGTTTCTCCGTGCGGTACATGGCTTAGACCTTCAATATATGGTGGTACTCTTCATTGGTGACCTGGCCATCGTCGAGAGCTTTGCTGACAGACTCGTCGATAGTCCATAGCATACTCTGAGCCAGTGTCACGTACTTAGCATGCTTCTCCAGCCTCCTTGTGATCTGCCGCTGCCCCACCCCCAAGCCCGTGGCCAAGACAGTGGTGGCTAGTGTCACGCCACCCAGCAGGATGGTGACGAGGGCACCACCCCTGTAGCGAGTGGCCCCAGCTGCCACACCAGCACTGGCTCCAATCACACCTGCAGCAGTGGCTGTACACGCGAGGATGTTGTATGCTGTCTTATACCGCCTGCACGTTCTGCTGTACTTTTCTGCCTCATGGACGAGATTCTGCCTGATGGTATCTATCTACTGGAGTCGCAAGCCATGGATGGTTCCGCCCTCGTCAGCAGTTAGGGAGGGGTATAGTTCTGGTTGCTTCCACCACTCTGATTTTGCCATAGTATATCTGGAGGCTTAAACCGGCATCACCTGCAGAATCTGCTCATGAGTCATAGAAGGGTTCATTTTGGAGAGCCCAGCGAACCGTACCAGGTTGCCGGTGTTGAGACAGACGTCTCTTAGACAGGGGTCATTCAGCACTATGTCAGGTGCCAGTAGCTTTCTGAGACGTGACATCTGGAACTTCACCGTATCACCAAGATAGTAGGTCCGCCGCTGGATGGCTTTCTTGGTCTTACACTTCTGCGCCATCTCCTCTTCCCACTGTATGACCTCTGGCTCATCCTCGTCTGAGAAGACACCTGGCACATCCTCGTCTGTGAAGACATCTGGCTCATCGTCGTATGTGAAGACATCTGGCTCATCGCCGTCTGTCAAGACTCCTGCATCCTGCTTACTCTTCTTCAGGCACTATTTGGAAGCTTCACTGTTCCTTCGCCTCCTTGCAATGCTCGCGTTATGTTGATACCAGCTCTCCCGCTGTAGTCACTCTCCTTCTTGTTGCAGTGCGAGCAGCTGTTCATTTTGTGCAGGGGTCATGAAGGGGCAACCCTCTTTCATCATCTCGGCAAAGGTCAGATATTCCTGGTATGATATCATGTTGTCGTCAGGTCAAGGAGTAATAAGAGTGTAAACTCTAAATGGGCATTCGATATCCCATCCGTGCTGGCATATATGTTAATGGAGGGGCTGTCAAACAGGTGATTTACAGGTGTGAACAGGCTAGGACTGTTAGCTTTCCATAGGTTGCTGTTGGCACCTGGGAGATACTCTATCATGTCCCGGCCGACTTCTACCCGCGAGCTGCTGTGTGCACTGCCCGCAGGTTGATGTAGCACATCAGCGTGTATGTATGTTGTGCCCCACTGGGGCACCTCGAAGAGGACCCATTCTACACGGTACTGTACCACCCGTCTCCCCTCTAGAGAGGGTGAGATTATGTTCTCACCACCGGAGAGCAGCAGTCGGACAATCTGCATGGTTATATCTCCTGTTTAAACCCCTTCTATAGCGTGCTATGGAACCCATATTTGCTCACTCGACTGGTCTTGCTGACCTGGCAGATGTGTACGCAGTTGATGCTGCCAAGGTGGAAGAGAGCGATGGCAAGTCATTCGCCCTACAATATGAAGGTGATTTACAGGTGTGAACAGGCTAGGACTGATAGCTTTCCATAGGTTGCTGTTGGCACCTGGGTGATACTCTATCATGTCCCGGCCGACTTCTACCCGCGAGCTGCTGTGTGCACTGCCCGCAGGTTGATGTAGCACATCAGCGTGTATGTATGTTGTGCCCCACTGGGGCACCTCGAAGAGGACCCATTCTACACGGTACTGTACCACCCGTCTCCCCTCTAGAGAGGGTGAGATTATGTTCTCACCACCGGAGAGCAGCAGTCGGACAATCTGCATGGTTATATCTCCTGTTTAAACCCCTTCTATAGCGTGCTATGGAACCCATATTTGCTCACTCGACTGGTCTTGCTGACCTGGCAGATGTGTACGCAGTTGATGCTGCCAAGGTGGAAGAGAGCGATGGCAAGTCATTCGCCCTACAATATGAAGCAAGCTCAAAGGAATTCTCCTCCACCCCATTGGTGGTGATGGGGTGGAGCTGCTCACAGACCTCAAGGATGTGATGAAGGAGTGCCTGGGTCGCAACATAGATGGCCACAAGATCGTGTTTCGGTACGATTTCCTGAAGAGTGTGGTACCGCGCTGGACCTGGGGGTGACTGGCAAACATGGCTGCCCCTATATAGGCCTCCTGCAGTCATTGACATAGAGGTTACTCCCCTCTCCAATGTTGTGAAAAAGGATGGGACAGTTTGAAAGCTCTACAATCGGGTATCATCCTTCTTCACCTATGTGTGGTACCGCGCTGGACCTGGGGGTGACTGGCAAACATGGCTGCCCCTATATAGGCCTCCTGCAGTCATTGACATATAGGTTACTCCCCTCTCCACTGTTGTGAAAAAGGATGGGACAGTTTGAAAGCTTTACAATCGGGGATCATCCTTCCTCACCTACATACGTGAAGGTGTCTCCCTGATGAGGGTGGGTCACCGGATCGGGGTTACAGCTGGAATGCAGGAAATTTCAATTTCCCTTTCTCCGAGATCTAACAATACTCACCATTCTGTTACTTTCTGATACACAGCTGGCCCTGACAGCTGGCTCTAGGACTATAGACTTAGAAAGCTTTACCGACTCCTTGGAACCGGGTACTCGGCTCCCAACTGCCGAGTACCCGTCTACCATAGAGCTCATATTGTTTGCATAGCCACCAAACAAGAGAAATCCATGGCTTGCCTCCGTGGGGCTGGGAGGCTGGGTCCGTAACAGAATGGTGAGTATTGTTAGATCTCGGAGAAAGGGAAATTGAAATTTCCTGCATTCTCCTTCGATCAATACTCACCATTCTGTTACTTTCTGATATACACCAGATTTGTTCAGTAACCTGGTGGGAAGGGGCAAGCCATAAATGCTACTTTTGCCCCTTGGAGAAAGATTTAGACTTAACAACTTGACTAACGGAGACCTAAAAGGACCGTCAAGTTATCGGAACCGAATCACATTCGCATCACTGCCCCCCCCCCCCCCCCTTTTTCTCCTAAGAAAAGGGAGAGAACTCACGAACATGTATCTCGCCTGAAACACAAATATGCCAAGAGGGTTAACTGCTCTTTGCATATATTAGCCTGGGAATGAGCATGAATATATAAGATGAATGATCATGATATATAGACATAATACAAAACACTCTCAATCGTGAATTACCTCATGATATTTGGAATTCAGACCTGGAGCCTCCAACCATTCACTTGTCCGGCCTCAGTGACACAACTGGTTGATATCCTCTCGCTCGACCAAGCCTGCTTCTAAATTCTCTCTTACAAATGCCAAAAAAGGAAGAAGAGCAGTGCGGTCATATAGCTATCGTCTCAAAACAGCTAAAGCGAGTGGAATGGCGAAGTCTGACACATCCCTCATATAGTAATCCGTGAAAGAGGACTCACAGTGCCCTTGTGCGACAGCCATGATGTCCTTAAACGGAACACCATTGTCAAGGCCGGAAGAGGCGGCTATTCCTCTAACAACGTGCCCTTGCGCCTTGCACTTGGTGCCCAGTCGTAATCTCACGGGTAATCTGAATGCATTCGACTACCCAACGAGAGATAGAATCCATGGATGCGGCGCCATATGGCTCCATAAGGCAGATCCACAGATGTCTACCATTCGACCGTAACGAGTCTGTCCGTTTTGTACTTAGTCAAAGCACGGACTGGGCACCAGACACTGGCATCACGATCTAACCTACTTAGTTTCGGTATAGCGATCGGTTTGCCGGGATATCTCAAAGACCGAGATCTTTGACATAAACTCTGCTCTTGGCAGTAGACGCAGACCCTCTCTGGAGACAATAATCGGTCCCTCTCTGCTGAAAGTGCATGGATCACACTGCGCCTTCTAGCTGAGGAAGCTGCCAATAGAAAGACCGCCTTTAGAGTCAAATGCTTTAGACTAGCCGAACGCAACGGTTCGAAAGGGTGCTTGGCCAGTACATTAAGCACTAAAGATAGACTCCAGGCTGGAATGACTACCGGTTGTCTCGATCGGAGATTGCTCATTCCCTTCACCATCACACTCAACTGGGCCACCTCTGGACTATCCCTGTTGGCTAGACAAGGGATAACTGATGCCAAAGCTGACTTGTATCCAGCAATTGTGACAGGAGCTAGTCCTGAAAAGAACAGCTCACAGAGAAAGTCTGCTATTTGCTGAATAGTGGAATGAAAGGTAACAATACCCCTTTCCTCACACCAGTCTGCAAATCCGTTAACCTTGTCGTTATATGACTTGAAGGTTGGCCTCCTTCTCGCAGCCGCGATGAAATCAGCAGCCTGTCGAGAAAAGCCTCCCGACGTGGAACGTTGTTTGACAACAACCACGCAGTCAATAACATTTCGGGACGCTCGTGTAGGAAGCGTCCCTTGGCCTGGGAGATTATGTTCGGAATCTCGGGCAACTGCACTGGATTTTCCACCAGCAGATCTAGCAGATCCGTGAACCACGCCCTGCTTGGCCAATACGGCGCTATTAGCAGGACCAGACACGGTTCCTCCCTGATCTTCACCAATACCTTCGGCAGAAGGATGGTGGGTGGGTACGCGTAAGCGTGCATCCCTCTCCAGCTTATCGCCAGAGCGTCTGTATCGACGGCATTTGGATCTGGAATCGGCGAGACATAAGTCATGACTTGAGCATTTCCCCTTGTGGCGAACAAGTCCACGTTGGGTTTGCCCCAATGCTCGAAGATCCTTCGTAGAACTGGAGGGTTGAGGGACCATTCTGTTGGCAGAATTCTCTGTCTGCGAGACAAAGCATCCGCCAGAATGTTCAATCGGCCAGGAATGTGAGCTGCTTTCAAAACAACCGAGTAATTCCTGCACCATTGAATCAAGTGCCACACTTTGATACACAGTGTGGGTGACCTGGTCCCGCCTTGGCGATTTATGTATGATACTACCGTCGAATTGTCCGACCGTATCAATATCACCTTGCCCCTGATCATCGGAAGAAACTCTTCCAACGCCAGTTCCACTGCCATCATTTCCAACAGATTGATATGCAGCTGACTCTCCAGGAGAGTCCATGTGCCCGAGACCTGGTGTTCTCCCAGGCAGGCCCCCCACCCCTCCAGCTATGCATCCGTGTACACGGACAGCTGGGGGTGGGGTAGGTGCAGCGAAACCCCTACTAGGAGATTCTGACGCTGTTTCCACCATACAAGATGCGATATTATCGGCTCCAAAACTGGCACCAGTTTTGACAGGGGTTCTGTTCTCTGTTTCCACAGAGACATCAGATACAACTGGATAGGTCTTCGCATTAGAGCAGCGTACGGGATCACTTGCTCCATGGAGACCATCATGCCCAGCATCTGAAGAAACCGCCTCGCCTGAATGTGGTTTCCCACTCGAAAACTCTTGAGGATGGCTAACAGAGACACCACTCTGGGCTCTGACGGGTAAACCCTGCCCTCCTCGAGATCGAATCGCATCCCCAAATAAACGAAATGTTGAGTGGGTGTCAACTCGGATTTCTCCTTGTTGACTATCCAGCCTAGATCTGAAAGTAACTTCAGAGTCAGAGCAGTATCCACGTTCAACCTGGCTGCAGAGTCTGCTTTGAGCAGCCAGTCGTCTATGTAGGTGTGTAGCGCCACGTTCTCTTCTCTGAGAAACGCTGTCACCGCAAGGACCACTCTTGTGAAAACCCTCGGAGCTGTCGACAGGCCAAACGGGAGAACAGTAAACTCCCATACTTGATTCTGAAACGCAAATCTCAGAAACCTGTGCCAACTCCGGTTCATAGGAATGTGGAAATATGCATCTTTCAGATCGATCGACACACACCACATTCCCTTCCTCAATCCTGCCATTACCGACCTCGGTTTTTCCATCTGGAACCGAGGCGTATGGATAAACCAATTTAATGGCCTGAGATTGAGTATGGGTCTCCATCCCCCCGTGCTCTTGGGGACAAGGAACATATTTGAATAGAAGCCCGGAGTGTTCTGGTTCGCTGGGTTTATTGCTCCCTTCAGAAGCAAACCCGACACTTCGTTTTGAACGGCTTCTAACTTGTCTGGGTCCCGTGGTACGGGTGTCCAGACAGGTGCCAAAGACAGATTCTGCGGTGGAAAGTCCCACCACTCCGGCATGTACCCCTGGGATAACCATCCCGGGACCAGACTGTCTGACGTCACACCCCGCCAGGCCTCGACGAAACGCATGAGCCTTCCACCCACCATAGACGCCTCGACGTCTAACGGGGTTGTCCGGCTCGCGGTCCGCTCCCCCCCCCCCCTTTCTTAACGAGAGAGAGAGAGACCCATTTCCGTCTTGGCTCGGCAGGTATAACTGGCACCGCTGTCCCTGTCGCACAGGTGCGGTCCAGGCGGATATGAAGGGAGCTCTCGTACCCTCAGGTACGATCCGCTCCCTTCTTTCCGCCCTTGGAGGACTTACCCTTACCCCTCCCCCTGCCCTTCCCGCCTCTAGGGCGATCATGAGCAACATTGGGGAAGGTAGGGGCCTCCACAACCTTCCTGGCTTTCTTAGCCGGCGGCGGCTGAGAAAATCCAGACGAAGCAGAAGTCGCAGTAGGCTTAGCTTTCGCCTTGCCTTCCTGCTTCTTCTGCGTCTTCGAAAGTTGGACAGCTAACGGTTTCCCTACAGCCCCTAGTGCGTGCGCTTGCCGCACTCGCTCCAGCTGTAGGCTTACCGCCAACCGATTCTGCGCAATGCTGGCAGTGTCCTCTAGGATGGCCCGCGCCTGGCCACCGAAGATGCTAGGCCCTGTCAGGGGTGTCCCAAGAAGACGCTCCCTGACTGCCGTAGCCGGATGCATATGGTCAAGAACCATTTGCCTCCTGGACTTTGTCACACGCGCCTGCACCCTTGCCAGTGCGTCCATAGACAGCACCAAGCCGTCATTGACGCACGAAAGCGCCACAGGTGGCACAGGGTGGCCTGCCCCCGCTTCAGCCCACACCGACTGAAGAAGGCGATACGAATGGTTGACAGCACTCATAGCTGCCCTCACACCCTCATCGCATAGGGACAGGACTTCATCCTGGTGTGCCTGGGACTTGTCCACAAGTGCCGGACCGGGGCCACCCGCTCCAGCACTCTGAACACCCAGTACCCAGCGGTCATTCTCGGTGACCGACGGGACAACACCATACCTGTCGTATTCCCCCCCGTGGAATACGACCCCTCGCCCGCACCTCCATGGAGGCCGCAAGAAGCTGGCCCTTGTTCATGCGTTGTTTGCTATACATAGTATCAAGCAACACCATAAACCATGGATCCAGTCCAACAGACTGGATCAGGGCTGCGGGCAAGATCCCCATCCTAATCGATGCACCGATGGACGGGGTACATCCTCCTCGGCAGTGGTCGGAACCACAGACGGGTCCACCCTGGCTAGCCAAGCCAGAGCCTCAGACCAATCCGTCTCCGAGGAGGACACTCCCGTGAACACGTCACCCGTTGACATGTTCACGGCCCTACCAGCAACGGCCTCCCGGCTAGGAGCCATTGCTGATATGCCAGGAACTCCGGCACCGTACGGTTCCGCCGCCACCCCATGGAACACACACAGTCCATGGAGTAGGCCTGCACGGAAAACCGTGCGGACCCATAGCGGTTGAGGAACCGTGGCCAAACACGGGCGCCAACGGCACCCCATGTCTGACCGCCAGACCAGGCGAGATAGGTGAGTACCATGCCTGGCCGGCCACACCCGTCACCGTGGCGGTTGGCAGCAAACCAACCATCACGGGACCGGTGCCCGGTACCGGAGTGGCCTCAACCACGGGCGGAGCCGCTGCCCTGGCTTGCGCCAGGCCAGACAGCTGGAGGTCGGGTTCCATCAGGACGGAATCGACCTCCATGCTCTCCACCCGCGGCCTCACAGGCCGCAGCACCCTCTCCTCCTCGGCCTCCTCATCTTCAGACCCCTAAGAGTCGTCACTAGACAAGGAAAACCGTGGAGCCGTCCTGGCGGACGGCTCCCATGCCTGACGGACCGGCCACCGCTACTGGACCACCCGGAGGTGGCCGCAGAGAGACAGAACCCATCAGGCCGGAGCCCGACGGGACTGCCAGGGGGCCGTACGAAACGGCTCCCTCGGTGTCCAGTCCAGAACCCTGTCCAAGGACAGGGTTCGAATCAAACATGGGGAGAGACTGCCCTACAACTTTTGGCAGCAGGGACGACACCAGCGTGGGCAGAACGCTATGCAAGACACCTTGCCTAGCCGGACCAAACCACGCCGGCGGTGCCATCTCCACCACCTCCGGTTGCAGACGTGGAACGCCCCCACGGGCCGAAACGGACGCTCCACGATTTACTTTCGGACCGCCTGACCCCGCGTCAGACCCTGCCAAGTCCTTCTGGCAAGGAACTTAAGCATCATATCGACCGACCACACAGCGCAAACGTTACACCTACTGTCAAGACTACACTTAGTACAGTGGAAACAGACATGGTCCTTGTATAGAACCCGTACGATATGTGGCACTCGACACATGATGGCGGGGATGGCTTGGCCTATAAACCAAACCTACAATAAGCCAGCGGAACGAAACAAAAATGGAAGGCAGACAATTAATTTTCAAATAATTTGACCATAAATTAACTGCAAACCCTCCCGCACCCCACCCCGCAACGTTACAACAAAGATCGCATTGACTATAACGACAAGAACGAAGCGGGCATAAATACACCCATAATTGATCCTCCAGGATGTATAACGGAACCAGGAATCATATCGCATAGCATTCGGGGTATATTTACCAATTAATATAAATTATACTCTTAACGAAAGCCAAAACGATACGTGAAGAAACAACAAAATGTAAACAAACTGCTGTAGCACACGGTAAAACCGCAGACCACGCATCTCTCAAGAATTTTGACACCACCGATCATTGCAAACCGATCGTGATCACACGTAAACTTGACCATTCCAAAGTTTTCTGGTACCATTTTTAGTACGCAGCACCCAGAACAAGATGCGCGAATTAATGAAAAATTTTCTTCACATAAACATCCGAGCATCACGGGTGTGACGTCACCCGCTCGGACCCTACGGAGAACGACGTCAGCCGATATTCGTGTTAGAAATACCGTAGCAAACACCTATTTTCATATCTGCCGATCGCCTGTTGGGGTTTAAAGAAGGCGATCGTCTGGCATATCTCGTTGTTAGCACACGTCCCAGATTCTATGGGGTCAGAAATTGGAACATGCGACACAACGAAATTTAGAGACCTAAGTCTTTTAACTATGGATAATAAGGAATTATACAACCTGGTTATCATCGGCGGTATTCTCCATTTTATCCAGTTATATCCTTTCAAGAACGCACAAACTATCAAATCACAGATAAAAGACTTAGATTTCTTTTCAAAAAACTTTAAATCTCTCCCTGCAAAAAGCGTGGACAGCTCTTGTTGCTATGCAAACAAGAATGAGCTCTATGGTAGACGGGTACTCGGCAGTTGGGAGCCGAGTACCCGGTTCCAAGGAGTCGGTAAAGCTTTCTAAGTCTATAGTCCTAGAGCCAGCTGTCAGGGCCAGCTGTGTATCAGAAAGTAACAGAATGGTGAGTATTGATCGAAGGAGAAAGCTCCTGCTGCGTCGTCCATTCGATGGACCAGAAGAAGCTGTTAACCTCCAGGAGGACACCCTATGGGTAGATGGGGTGTCACATGTCTCCAAAGTCAAGGGTGCTGTTAAACTGCTTCAGCGAGTCGGACTCACTAGCCCGCAAACGTCCTAGAGCTATGTTTCTTAGCCTGCGGCAGAGTGAAGCAGCTAGCCCCTGCCCCTGAGGGGATGAAGATTACTATCGATTCGGATGGAACAGGGCTCGATCTGGCACAGATATTTCTCGAGGGGTTTAGTTTAACTCTTCATATATAGCCATGATTCTCATCATACTGCTCGTGCTGGCGTCTACAGCAGTGGCACAGGGCGCTGAGACTGCCATGATATTGGATGCCAAGTGGGCCCACTTCTGGGATGACCCCCAGTACAATCCTTGGGTCGACCCCTTGCGGAGAAGCATTTACGACCGCTTTCACCCACATAAAGAGATCGAGTCTGTCTGCCACTTCTATGGGGTGGAGAGGGTAGGCCGTGGTTGTCTGCTGGAAACCCCTGCTCAGCACCAGATTCTCTGCGTAACAAGTGAGCATGCCAGAGTCTGTCGTGGTTCACATGCTAATCGCTATAGCCTCCTCCCAGGTGAGCATTGTCAAGGTAGATGGAAGCCCCTATGGGTGGTCCCATCATGCCAATGCGACTCTGGCAGAGACTACGTGTTTGTCTGAGCCTACACAGAATAGAGAGGCCTGCCACTGGCCGGTATCCTGACGAGGTTCTCCCGGACAGTGGGGTCCGCACGGGAGTTTTATTTCCATATCAGCAGCTCCCATCTTGACCACGAACATCACATGTCTCAAATTCCTATGCCCCAGGGATTGAGAGGGTGGTGGGGGCCACGGATCGCTGAATGGCGGCCAGTTGAGGGAGGTGGTATCATTTTGACCCTGACACTACTACTGGTGCGGTTCCATAGCCTTGCGGCGGTTATTGTATTTCATCGTTTTCCTATTTCTGTTCGTGTAAATTGAGTGTGTAGATTGTGTTTGGTCCTAGTGTTGTGTTTGTGGATGTCAGTGCTTATTGTGAAGTTGGAAACCATGGATTGTGGTAATGTATTGTGGTGAAACTCCTTTACAATTGCATACATCTGTAGTTTGCCTATATCCGTTAGTTTTAATAGTTTTTCTGACTTGAATATATTCTGGCCCTTTGCTGGTTTAGAAATGAGTTTTAGTGAATTCTTCTGACGACTTTGTAGTTTTGTTAGGCTGCTTTTGTGTGTATTGTCCACATAGCATTACAGTAGGTGTGATGCGGCAGAACAAGGGTGCAGTTAGTCTTTGCCACTTTTGCTGTTGCTGTCTCGATTTGTTTGGCCCAGGTCAAATGTTTATCCAAGCATACTCCCAAAAATTTGGCGAATGGGGCCTCCTCAATTTCTTTTTTGTATATCGTCCAGTAAGGTGTTTTCGAGGGTCATGCGATTACGAGGGTACATAATTTTGACGTTCTCATGTGCGCGTCGCTTAGACAATGTCATCAAATCATGTGTCATTAAATACATACAGTATTTTTACACCATAAGTGTAAATTTTAAAAAGATGCGCATAATACAAGTGATTTTTTTATGCATTTTGATGTCAGTGTAGTGAAAAACATGTATTTTCACTAATACTTTTTTGGCTCATAATGAAAATGCTGACAACACGTAATGAAATGATACAAATCAATCCAGTTTACGCGTCAAACAACATCTGCCAGTCACTGTCCTGAGTAGCATAGCAGATCTGTTGCCATAGCAATAATTTATTTATCCCGAAACGTTAAAGTGGCATGGGGTGCTTATGTAGTTTTCAGATCTAGATTGATTTTTCTTTACCCGCAAATGTGATACAAACAGACCCTAGTTACCACATATGATATAAATTTCAATATTTTTCCTTTTCTGGTAGGCTAAACACTTATGTTTATTTTCAATACCACATTTACCAATTTACAAAAGAAAACTGAAAGATTTGAACTTTTTTAATGTTTTGGCTGAAATTTGCTGCTACCCGGCTATCACGAAAAACGGAATATGACTTGATCTGGATTTACAACTAAAAATTAAGTTCTATATTTGTATCAGACCCGTTTATGGCATTATTGTCGGTGACAGACTCTCTTTTGTTCAAATCATAAAAATTACATCAATTCACCGCTCCACCAGAATTATTTTAAGGTTTATTTTTATGCATGTTTTATTTCAGTGAATGTTTGCTAGTTACGAAATTGACAAAATTTGTTGATAAAATTCCTACTCTTATATTTAAATCGGCGAAAATGTGCTTAAACCCTCGAAAACCCATTATCCGATGATAAATGTAGATTTTTGAAATATTATCTTTTTTTAGTTTAAGATTTGTAAATAATATATAATTTGTTTTGTCAACATTCAACGATAATTTGTTTATTGAAAACCAGTTAGTAATTTCTTCCATTTCCGTAATAGATTTTTTGTGTAAGCCTAAGGTGTATATGTTGTCATCGCAGCAAAAAGCATTTGTGTCATCAAGGAACAGTATTAATGACATGTGCTTGTATATGTTAGGTAAATCATTCATGTACAGAAAGAACAGCAGAGGGCCAAGAATATATCCCAGGGGAACACCACAATATTATATATCAAGCATGAAATAAATAATCTTGAATTTTGAACTTTGGGACGAGTCGTCACTGGTACGAAATGACTAGAAATCACGGAATTAAGATACACCATAAATTAAGGTTAGTAAACCCGTTTTATTTTGCCAACGTTCCGGGTTACGCTACTAACCTTGCCAAAACCAACACACCAAACAATAACACTGCGGATGCTCGGCAGTTTGCCTTAGTAATTCGTCGTTAGTTACAGTATACCGAAAACTGGTAATTATGTTGGATTTCTTGTTCTTGTTCGTGTTATGTAAATTCCGCCTCTCCGAGTTTCACTTCAAGAGTACCTCAGGCGAACCTCCAAACGTGGAATTTGTTCCTATTTAACTTCACTATTTGGGTTTTTGTTTTATGTTCTTTACAGTTAATCGCAACGTCATTTGTTTTCACGGACGATTTCTATCAAGGTTAAGTCGGAGTAGACCAGAGCATTTCTTATGTAGGGCAAACAGTACACTAGCCGTTATTAAGCGAACCTTTTCCCACATGCATCAAAACAACTTCATCTTACTTTATAAGTCTTTGGTCAGGCCCATTCCAGAATATTGTAACTCAGTTTGGTCACCTGACTTACTAAGGCAATCAAGAACAATAGAAAGGGCTCAGCGTAGAGCGTTGTCACAAACTCAAGATTCAAAACCAATTTTTGTCATCATCATCATCATCATCATGATCATTGTCTCAGGACATAAGCCGGTTGGCCTTTTATTGTCACGGCAGTATTACGTTATAAATTACTGCAATTGCTTAAAGAGAGGAGTGGTATCATCGGTAATTATATGTTCATGTCTATGTAATTTACAATTTGTACAAAATCCACTGGCGCGGATTCCACACACGGTCATTTAATTTACACTTAATTTAGCTACTATGTACAATATGTGGAGACATCCATACCCATATACACATATATACACACATGCGTACACACATACATACACACATATATACTTATATATACATATACATACATACATGTATATACCTACATACATATACATATATATATATATATATATATATATATATATATATATATATATATATATATATATATATATATATATACACATATAAACATAACACATACATGTACACATATCCAACACATATACATATATTCATACATACAAACACCTATACATATACATACATACATACTCACATATGTACACATAAACATATATATGGACTGGTGCGGTTACCACACCATGTCAACACTATTACAATGCAATTGAGACTGGGATTAACTCCTAGTATAATTAAAGCATGGGACGGCGCGGATGCCACACCAAGTCCACTGATCAACATTAAACACTTGTGTACATACATGCACACATACATATACATATATATATATATATATATATATATATATATATATATATATATATATATATATATATATATATATCATACATATACACATATATACACATATAGTCATATACACATATCAACAAATAGACCAATGGGTGCATGACTGTCGGTGGGACAAGCACTCGAAACCGAAGCCACACACATATGGACTGGCACGGTTACCACACCAACGTCAACACTATTACAATGCCTCTGGGATTGTGATTTGACCATATATTAATTAATGCATGGGACGGCGCGGATACCACACCAAGTCCACTGACCAACATCAAACTATTTTCCTATGTACTGTACATGTTATTTTTATACAATGGCAGTTATCCCCTAGCAATCTGGTGTCAGTAATCTAACTTATACTGTGGGAATAGCAAAGAATAGCAAAGAACCAGTGTACATTCTTTAACAACCCCGGTTGAAGATGTTACTGTCTGCGACAGCACCATCTCCCCAGAGTTTACTGAAGAGTGAACACCGGTTCATCTTTTAATTTAGTTTGAAAATTGAAAGTTTTGACACCAGGGTGGCAAGGGTTAACAGTGAGCGCTTTTGTACATCTTTGCATATGTGGTATTCTCACGCAGGGATATCGTCTTACAATACCTACATGTTACATAATGTGCTAGACGTGTAACAACACATATGCATGCCTGTAAAATGTAATGGAACGGCGCGGATGCCACACCAAATCCAATGACAAACATCAAACCAACGATTAATATGTACGAGTCCTATCTACTAATATTATTAAATTGCTATATTCCTTATTTAAATTCAATATTATATAATTTGTACATATGGCAGTCTGGCGCAGATTCCACACCTAGAGCCAATGCAACCTTATCTTGTAAATGTATGTGATACATGTTGAAGATTTCTGATGTCTTCTGGTTCTATTTAATTGTGATCACTTCGACTTCGGTAAGGCCTGTATGTGTGGTTGCTGTGACAACCGGTCTTACCGATGACGAAAGTGATGGATACAAGCTCGCGTCGTTTGTAGATGAAGGTAACGATATTTCCGTCTGTATCCGGGCCTGATCTGACTATTCTAATTGAAGATAATGGTAAGCTACGGTGGTCTTCCGTAGATGCCAGAGTAACCGCTATAGAAAACATGAACTCGTGCCTTGAGGTAAAGTATCAAGGTGATGGCTTTATTCTCTTAATTCTAACTATACAATAATATACTTTGAGCTAAAGTGACTTAAACTGTCACAACAGAAGCGACAATAAACTTATTTATTTGATTCAGTTTTCCTACTTACAACGATTTAAGAATTCACTTCACCGTTTTCCTAACTGACTAGCATTACTCTCAGTCGCTCTGATCTGCTATGCTATTCAATTAACTCTTGCCTACTGAAAATACATTCAGCAAGAATTTTGTACGATGTGCGAAGCGGACCGGACTCCCGATTAAAAGTTAAAGTCCCCTTTTATACTACTTCAGTTCCTATACTCCCTCCATCTTGGTTTCGCACCGCCGGAGGCTGCTCTGATTCTGATTGGATTATGACATTATTTTGATCAATCAAAACCCCGACCCTCCCTCCCCGGGCGGGTGCTTTCTTCCTAGCACTTGCGGTTTGGCTGGTTCTTGAGTAATGGGATCTGTCGTTCCCCTAACTTTATTTTAGAATTCCATCTGCTTCCCATGACAGAATGACGGATGCTTGTTTGATAGCAAGTTTCGATTTGTGTATCTCCCATGTCAGAATGACGGTTTGCTTGTTTGGTAGCAAGTTCCGATTTGTGTATCTTACGCCTCTACAATTAATACGTTTTTGATCGTAACTTTCGATTGCGTACCTACCGCCTACAGGACGCTACAATGTCCATGTCATGTGCATTACCTATTGGCCGACAACCCGTGGAATGCTAGAGTTAATTGGCATACGGGTTCCCATGCTTCTGTGAGAACACAGACCGCTATGTAACTAACTAAGTCCGTTTATCATATCTAATCCCTTGGTCGATTCCAACCTGGTGCTAACCATCATGATTCATACTCGATTCAGTTTCAAAGCTGTACCGCGCAGTGCTGATAATATATAATTTCCTAACATTACATAGACCCTATTTATTAAAGAGAACTGATGTTTGTGTGCGGAACGATAATAATTGTACACAGCAACGTTTATCTCAATACTTAAACAGCCGGATGGAATGCACTTAGCGAGATTAACCCATTCAAATTGAAGGACGAAACCAGTGAATCGATTAACCCTCAATAATTAGTTGTGGTAGTAAAACTTGATAATGACCTGAGTGAAAGTTGTCGCTGTCTTGGTGCTAAGTCGTTTATGAGCAATAATCTCTTTGCAGTAACATAAATGACTGCAGCAACAAACATCAATGAGTTTGATCATGTCAGTATGCAAGTTGTACGAATATTGAATCGTTGTAGACGGGAAGAGAATGTTAACCCTACGTTAACACTCGATGGCGTAACTTGTTGCGCATTGCTTTTACCGCTGTGAATGGTAATAGCATCCAGCCAGGAGAAGGGAAGATATATGGATGATGATCAGTGCTAGTAACGTATCTAAACATAGCCGCTGATCGGTGCATCTTAATATACATGGTGACATAGTCTATTAGCTCACCTGGTATTCACATATGAATTTCACTCAGGATTTACTCGTACATACAAGATGTCCAGCGGGGTCATGACTTCTCACAAGACAATCCCATATCTACAATGTGTCTTAGGTTAATCAAAGTTGTACTTAATTCCGCACAGATGTATGTCTAGTTTTGATTTGAAATCAGAGATGTTTTTTGCTTCAACCACGTGTTCTGGTGGTGCATTCCACTGTGGCGCGATTCTTTTGGTGAAGAAGAATTTCCATATGTTCTTGATACAGTGGTCTACTCTTATTCTGTAATTGTGTCCCTGTGTTATGTTGGAGCTAGGTTCTCTAAAGTAAATGGATTAGTCTAGGTTGTACATGTTATTCTTAAGTTTGTATACTTCGATTAAGTCCCCACGAGTTCTCCGGTATTTAAGAGAAAATAACCCTAGTTCTCGTAGTCTGTCCTCATACTGCAGACCTTTCATTGTAGGGATTAGTCGGGTAGCTCGGCGCCGTACTGCTTCTATAGTTCTTGACTGTCTCATGAGGTGTGGTGACCAGACCGAGTTACAATATTCTACAATGGGCCTCACTAGTGTCTTGTATAGAAGAAGAAAGGTGGTCTTGTCCATGCGGTTAAAGGTTCTTTTCATGATTCCTAATATACAGTTAGCTTTTGTTGTGATGGTGTTAATATGAGTGTCGAAAGTAAGTTTGTCAACGATATAGATGCCTAGATACTTTTCACAGTGTGTAGGGGTTATAGGTGGGTGCGTTTCAGCATCTGTCATAATGTATTGGATTTCAGGATTGTTGTTTCCTAACTGCAGAACGTGTAATTTGGCTGAATTAAATCTCAACTGCCAATCCATTGACCATTTGCATGTCATGTCAACATTTCTCTGGATATCAGAGTTTTCCGGATTACCAATTAGTTTAGCATCGTCTGCAAATATTTTGCAAATACATTCTATGTTATCAGGTAGATCGTTTTTAAACAGTATAAAAAGAGCCGGCCCTAGTACACTGCCTTGTGGCACTCCACTTGTGACATTCTTGTATTCTGACTTTGAGGTATTTACTTGTACTCGTTGTTGTCTATTTGTTAGGAAGCTTTCAATCCACTTGGCTAGTTTCTCACTAATTCCATAGGCTCGTATTTTTTTTAGTAGTCTTACATGTGGTACCATATCAAAAGCTTTTCTGAGGTCTAAATAAAATTTACTTTTGCCTACTTTCAATTGTTTGAGTTTCTTTTCCACTGACATAGGTGTAATCATAATATCAGCCAAGAATTTGCCATCATTTCTTGATTGAAATTCTGGGATTATATCCAGGTCCTCTTTTGTAAAAACACTTGAGAAAAAGTCTTTGAGTATATTTGCTTTATCCATGTCAGTTGTGGCAGTCTCGTTGCTTTCTGGGCATTTTAGATTTCCGATATTTTCCTTTATTGTTGACTTACTCTTTACATAGTTCCAGAAAGCCTTCGGGTTTGTGGTACTTTCAGTAGCTATTTTCTTTTCAAATTGATGCCTGGTTTCTCTAATCTGTGCTGTAGCTGTATTTCTTGCCTGTTGGTATTTCATGTAATCTCTGTTATCTTTAGTCTTTTTGTATTTCCTATACACTTTACGCTTTTCTCTGACTGTGTCATGAACATGTTTGTTTATCCATATGTTTTTCTTCATTCTGGGTTTAGCACAAGGTTTTGACATTGGAATGTTTTGAGATATTGTGTCAGATAATTTCTGATACAGGAACTTAGCAGCATCTTCTGTCTTAAGGTCGACCATTATGCTCCAGTCAATTTGGCTAAGGGCTTGTCTTGTGTTGTCGTAGTTTCCTTTATTGAGCAGAAGCCTTGGGGTTTCCAGTGTTTCGCTATTGCTGGTGAGCTCTGGGTTTAAGATGATTTTTGGCATGTTGTGGTGGCTGTTGCCAAGTGGTGCTTCATGTGAGATATCAGTGACTGTAGCAGGGCTATTTGTAATTACCAAGTCTAGTGTGTTTGCTTTCTGATTTCCCCTATGATGGGTTGGGCTGGTTACTAACTGTATCAGGAAGTTATCTTGCAATGTATTTATAAAGCCTTCACTTGTTTGGTCAGCTGCTGTTCCTGTTGTCCAGTCAATGCTAGGCATGTTAAAATCCCCTGTTATTAGGACATGTGTTGCATGTGTACTGTCTATGTTGTTGATTAGTGTGGTTAGCTTGCTATTGTTTCCATCATTAGAGTTTGGACTACGATATATACACCCTATTAGCACCTTAGCATTACTATCATTCATCCAACTACACCAAATTGATTCATTGAAGCCTGCTTTGTTTAGTGAATCGCAGACCTGAGCCTTAAGAGAATTTAAAGTGTAAATGGCTACCCCTCTATGAGGGTTTTCATTCATAAACAAGTCATAGTCTTTCAGTTGTAATTCACTATTTCTGATGGGTGCCCATACATTTTTTGGTATCACTTCTGTAATGCATATTATTGCTGGATGATCGGCCTCTATGAGGCTTTCTAATTCATGGAACTTATTGAGTAGACTATCACTATTAGTATATATACATAATGGTGTACATGTTAAGGAAGGGGGGGGGGGGGGTTATTTACAAGTTTTGCTAGCGGCTTGCTCTTTAGTCAGTAGCTTTGTCCCCTTCTGTTGGGGTCAAGTTTAATTATTTTCCCATTTCGGATGATAAATATGTCATTAGGGCTTGCCTAACGCTGTTCATTCAATTGTTTCCTCAAGGTGTTGTATTGTTCCTTTTCTTGTTGCTTGTAGATTCTGTTTTCTGCATGTACATCTTTCTTGCATTTATTATACTTAGTGGCATTGCTGAGAAATGTATCCCTTGTGTCTTCTCATTTTAATTCAATTTTAATCGGTCGCGGTCTGCCATTCCTTTTCCCGTGTCTATGAAATGTTTTTAATTCGCTTCTGTCAATTTGAGTCACATCCTCTAATGTTTCTTCTATTTTAATTTTGTCATCCATTCTCCTCGCCTCATCACTGTCTTTTGTGCTTTCTTCAATATTGATAATAATTGCATTTTTTTCCTTTTATGCCATTCCATCATTTCCTCAAATCGCTCATTTACTGTCATTTCTACTGTCCTTTCCATTTTTTCATCCATTTGTTTGAGTTGCTCATCTCTAATTGTGATCTGCTTTTCCATTATTGATAAGATTTGATCTATTTTCTTTTCCAAATTTGAGAATCTGTCGTCACCTTGCCTTGTGCCTTGAGCGGTGCCGTCTCTACAGAGTGTGCAATTCCATACCAAACCTAGGGTTTTCCATTGCAGAACTTTGTAGTCAGTGTTTGTAATCTCCTGGCACTTGGTGTGATACCACCTATCGCAGCTGTCGCATTGCAAAGCTGTGTCATTTTTTCTGACTTCATGCTCACATATACCACATGGGTATTCTTCTCCTGCAGAGAAACAATACTAGAAAACATTTCTTCTCACAGCGCATAATCTCACATTGGAACTTTTCATAAACTGCAGTAACGTGACAAGTCACGAAAACTGTGACTAGGAATTGTCACCGATGATGTAACGGCCACCGTAGGTTGGGTTTGGAAAACAAATATGCAGGTACTACATTGAGTAAATAAATGCATATGCCATTGGAAATACACATTCATATCTGCATTGTTGTCGGGGTGGGTAAATTTATGACATTTAAGCGGTAATTAAACAGTTTGCTTGACAATGGATTTTGGTTGAATTCGGTTTCGTTATTGAGGTACCCCACTCGGAGGTGTCCCGTGGTTGGTTTACCTACATGTATCTATGCATGCACACTCTTTTACTCTCGCTTGAAGCAGGAGTAATCGAGTAGAATTTGTACCACGTAATACAAATATGTACCATTTGATACCATTACCCGGTTATACTCTTGGTCATTCAGATATGTTATAGAGGTACGTCGCTTACCCCAATAACATATCCGAACTTTAGGCTGGTAAAGATGATGATGACATGGAATACAGCGAGGTTCAACACGCAATCAGGAGTTTACTAGAATAACTAATGACTATCTGCCAGTCAAACACACTGGCAATTACCTAATCAAAAATGTGTTGCACTTGGCTAGGAAATACTCAACTATTGGTCACTGCATTTAGCAGATCGAACCTTTGCCAAGAGGTATGGAAATAACTATTGTATGAGAGTGCACATTTTATAGTTGCTTTCAGAATGTAAGATTTACATGTAAGAAAAATCAACCGAACGCAGAGTTGAAAGAAATACAATCTGAAACATTGTTGCTTTTATTTTCTAACTAGACATGACAACTGAATAAAAAAAGAACAAATTATTACACCGCTTGACCATATTATTAATTGAAATGGCTTACTCTAGAATCAAAAAGAATTAGGCCCACTGATTATTGCCTAACACTCTGCAACTAAGTATATACTTTGTATTTCACGACAGACTCAGGGTTTGCAGTGAAAGAAAGAAAATTATATGGCCATTCGACGGAGTAAAATTTAGCTGGTTTTCTCAATGATAAAGGTGTTACCTCGCTATTGTTATCCAATTTATCATAGCGCTTTGTGTTGCGATTAGTAATTATTCAAAGTGTGCATGGCACGGCAGAATATAAACACAATGAAACAGGCATGAATTGATTATAATTGTACTCATGTACTGCTAAAATGTGACAGAAAAGTACACACTTCAGATTTTAAACTAACATGAAATTTTTGACGATTTTCAGTTTTTTCATCAATTACATCATAAAAATCGTGATTTTAAAGACAATCAAACTTGACGATTAAATCGAAAAATCATGCAAGCCTAACAGATAATGTGTTCTGCTTTCAGCAGCCTCCTTACACAAGATGCATGTTGTGTCATGCACATGCTCATTGGGGTTATCGTAAGAGCAGAGTGCGCATTAGAATCCTGGCCATATATGTGGCTTTCTTTGTCTCATGTGTAGAGTTCTGTAGAGACGACCAGATGGGAGATACACATGACAGGTCAAATTGGCCTCCAAACATATAGTGTAATGAGGTAAGATCATTGGCTTGACATCACAGATGTTCAGACCAAAACAGAGTGATGGCACAATTTAACATGTTTTCCAGTCTTCTTTGCTAGGAGGTGGTGCTAGAAGTTCGTGCACAGACAGAAGATCATATTTCCATAGAACGTGCAATACCCACGAGAGCCAGCTTTTATCAGCAAAAGATTTTAGTGAAAGTTGGCGAAGTGCAAGGTCGAATTCCCTACACGTTTGATCATGGATGACATTACAGAAGAAAACCAGGGGTCGCCTATGCATCTCAGCTATTACTGGCAGCACACTGAGTAGGGCATACATAGCCGGAGTTGCTACATTTTCTGGGAGGCTGTAGTTGAGGCAGTAGATCGTGAGCGGAGTGCTCTAGCGCAGTACACCCTTTCTCAGTACACATCCAGATTTCCATTCTATGCAGAAGGCGATGTTGGATATAAGTGATCTAGATTTGCCTGTACATCGCTGGGTTCAAGCCGTTCTTACCGTGAAAACCAGCCCAAAAAGCATGTAGGCTGTCTTTCTGGCTGTGGAGATATTTGCTTCTAGCCACAATTGCAGAATATTTGAAACATATCCCTGGATAACTCTGAGGTGAGATGCATGATCAACGACTTCAAGTTCATGTGGATTGAAACTGATAGGGGATTTCTTCTTGATAATGTAGGTTCCACCTCTTCAAGGGGCTTGCCAAATAGCTGACTAAGAGTTGTAGTCTATCCATATAGACAGTGGACCACAAGACTTCAGCAGTCGCAGTCTGAAAAATATGTATAGTATATCCAGTCTCTGGCTAAATTCTCAATCTCATTAATGGGTGGGTTATATGGACAAATCAGTAAAAGCCAGTCATATGGACGAATCACTAAAAGCGGGTCAAGCAGAAGTGGAACAAGATGGTCTGGTCTAAGATCATTGACACCAAGATCAGATTGGATTTGACAAAACCGTCTGTAATGTGGGATCAGTGTTCCTCATTTGCATCCTTTTGTGTGTTTAGACACATATATTTGGACACCGTCCGTCCCAGTGGATGCACAGAAAATTTGGCACAAAAATCGGTAACACTATAATGCATTGCAAGTTTCTAATGTTTTTTCCAGGAATTGTGTATGAATTGCTGCCATTTTGTATTCGTCCGGATAATTATCGACAATCTTCAACAATCCGTTCCTGGTTGAAGGTTATTCTAAAGTAGTTAGTATCAGGAACCAGCTACTACTCAGTAATTTTCGTGAAGGATTCCAATCAATTTTGGTCCGCCCTTCATGTAATACCAAGAATCAGGAACTGGGAACTCGCTAAATACGCTGTTCTATCACAAATCTCTGAGGACAGAACCGAAAAAGCAGTGTTCAACAAGGCATCTTAATTCTGGGGGTCCCAGGGACCCTCTACTCTGAAATATGGATGTCCCAAGCTGGATTTTGGTGGTCCCATTTTAGAACATGGGGCTCCTGGTTCAAGGTTGCCATAGACACAAACTGCTTCCAGTCAAATTAGTTTCAAAATATTCATCAGAATATTTCTTACATCATAAATAATTTGTTGCTTCTGATCTATAACGTTTAAAGGGTTAATATAACACTGTAAACTGTGGTATTGTACATGTACATAATACATGTTGTGTTCAGTCTCATTATCCCCCCCCCCCCCACCCCTTACTCTCCCCTTTCCTTCATCTTATTGAACTCTACTACAGCTGACTGAAAGTTAATTGACCCAATGTCAGCTCCATTAACTTCAGCTGTACGGGGTGAGTGGGATTGGGGATTAATGTTCAACAAAGGAGTCACTTAACCATGTTAACAGGCGCAATCAGATCGCCTGTTTGAACGACGATGCCTCACTGTTCTATTATTCTAGTCTAATCCTATTATCGCAGTTTAAATTTTCTCTTATTTTATTGATCAAAGTCCATTTGATAGGATTTCCAAATTTATGTACCTACAAAGCGGTCCATTTTATCAACAATAATAGATCACTCCACACCCCTTCACGCTATCCCACCGATTATCGAGTTACCCCAAACTGAAGCTGGGGCATTCCTAGCCCTGCTGCTTCACCGGCTCTGATATCTGTGATAAACGTTTTAGAAGAACAAGGGTCACCCGATCCTCTCCATGTTATCTAGTACATGGGAAATAAGAAATTCAGGACATTCCCTGTCTCCCAACTCCCCCGTCAACTTGTAGGTGGCTAACCACGCCACTAGCATGGGAGAACTTTGCCCCATATCAAAATCAGCACCCGGTTCACCAGCCATCCAGCATTCGTCTGGTGTGACTGGGGGCAGCCGATTCGGTTGACTGATTACAAAATTCTCTCGAAAGTTATCAGAGTAAGAGCGAAAACAGCAAAACTTGAATGTGAAGACTCAAGTCCATTTCCATGTCCCCACCCTTGCACCCCCCTCGAGTGATCATGTTACACATCATGATACAAAACGTTACCTATATACGCAAACACTCACCACTCACTTACACAGTTTTCTATTCCATAACCGAACCTAACGTGCATCATCAACACCACTTCACGTCAGGACAGCATAATCTGATTTGATACTTTTAAACAAGCATTATACACACATTACGCCATAGAGGTAACCTCCCTATGCTACTCAATGTCGACACACACCTTCACTTATGCATACTTCAGAATCGACTCACCGAGATAACATCATTCGACGCCAATCACACTATACAACCTACCTATATAAGCAATTTCTATGAGCAAATCAGCTAAACGGGACACCCTCACATCACCAACATCGAATATGCTTCAAGGACTTCCCGTGCACCAGACACTATGCATATATCACCAAGATCTCCACGTCCATCACGCATAACACCTGGTATCGAACCAGAATCGGCACGAAACACCAGCGATCAAAACAACATCATTATAACACGCTATACAGAAACATCCCATCCCTGTATACGCGACACCACGAAACTTCACCAATAAAGCAGCTACTTTCACATCACACATAATTCCAGATTATTTTGTTAAGAGACTGCCGATTCCTACAGACTGTAGTCAGTAGCTAGTAGGATTTTGCAATCAAACGCGAGGCTCGATTATGGAAGGATTCAAGAACCACAGTAAACTATGACAGTTTCCTTGTTCTAATGTAACCTTGTGCCGTCATTAGGCTCGTTTGTAACACAGTGAATGCATCATTGCCCTACGGAATAATCACCACACTCACATAATGATATACATCCCATTGTTTTACTATTACACACACACCAGCGCCTGAACGAAAACGGTAAACTAACAAACCTCTCATACGACAATCTCTCATGATCACTTCACACGTTACACTCATATTGGTCATCTCCATTTGACTCTTCATACTTAAGTCGCCATCATTATTTTTATCATATTGTACCAAACTTGTTACCTGTACTGTAGTATAACTCCTCCGGTCTGGGGATGGCTAGGCGTGATCAACCTACGGGTAATGACATCTTGGAAGCCAGCCTGCCTTGGTAAACGCATATGTCTTGTCTATAGAATGGTGTCATAACCAAGTCCATTATGATAGGCTTATGCTTACACTTCAGGGAATCCAGCCCTACTGCCGATGTTATGACAGCGTGAACATATCTAAACACGATTCGATGTGAGCCGATACAGTAAGCGAAAATACCACAGTAATTGCCAGAATTTTCAAGAATTCCTGTCTTCAGGCTCCCGCTAAGAAAATCCCAGATCCTAGGAAGTCTGTTGGGACGAACATTCACACAACACCCGGCCGATCACAAAGCTTAGACCTGTGGATTGCGCTACACAACACTTGCACTAAAATCAAAGTGCGTTATAGTGACTCTTTTGAAATTAAGAAAGATCACTATTATTATTATCCAGACTTCAAAACACCATACTATACTATCTCTGACCTATTGCCTATTATAAAATTAACCTCATGCTTACACACGGCATGCACCAGTAAACCAGACTTTCATCCAAGGATGTATTTCCTGTCTCGCAGCCGTGATGTCATAGACATAACAGCACCACACACTGATGAACCAGGTTAAACAAAGAGATGCCACCAACCATGTGACGAGTCTTGCCCTCCCCCACCAGCTGCATGCCTACGTCTATAATGCTCAAGTCGGGAAAAATGAATTACGCCCCACAACTTGGGCCATCCACAGGAATATGCAGTCCCTCATGGAATCTACTCATCAGTTATCATTCCTTCTGTCCTTCAAGTGATGGAATTTTCGCACAAGGCCTCCTATTATCATCTGGTTATTACTTCTCACATGGCTGAATAGCAGCCTGGAAAATTTTAACCTACCTACAAAGGTATGGTCGAATAACACAGGTGATCCTCGAGGAATGTCAAAATCATCTCCCTCCATGTGTAAAAGTAGTGGACTTGTTGCCGAAAAACCATCTTCCCTATCTTGAGCGCATGGGAAGTTCAATAGACAATAGGCCATTCTAGCGCTTCAAACTAAATTCAGTCTTTCTACTAAGTTAAGCAGAACGGTGTATTTTCTTATTTCTTTATCAAGTGTTAATTCGGTCAGAGGCGAGAACTTTGTTATTATGTCACTAACTCTTCAACACGTGAAAAACTGATTGCTGAAGTTGAACTGTCTGAAACTTCCAATGCAGAACCGATGAATCTTGTGCAAAAATATACATGGGAGTCAGTGCAAGGTGGACCACCTTGTGGCCGTACGTATAATAGGAAAGGTGAACTGACATGTCACATGGAGAAAGACCATTAGTTTTTGCAAGAATGTTGTACTCAATGCAATAAACTGTTTTCCACTCGACAATTCGGCGTAACCCATTCGGCAGCTGAAGATTACTGTGTCCATTTATTGACCTTGTTACCAAACGAAATTACTATGAAAAGGGACGAACTTGAGGCAATTCTAGCCCACAGACCTCCTATATCGGTAATCAGTGTGAAAGTCAGTAAATCTCGTAAACGTAAATCGCCGGCAGCAGCAGCAACACCACCACCACCACCATCATCATCATCATCATCATCATCATCATCATCATCATCATCTATGATTGTTCCACCAGTTACAGCACCACCTCCACCATCGGATTCTCGTGTGGTTATCAGTCCAGTGTTGTTATCCCAGTTCCAGCCATTATCTTCAGACGAACACAGGCGATTACAAATAGTGTCCAGTGATCCGGACGGCTCGGCAACTTCGGCACCAAACACACCAGTACCATCAGCATCCATTGCACCACCCATGCTCGAACAGGAAAGTTCGACTTCCATTGACAAACCATCAATGTTGACAGTTTCGGTTCCAGCCCACATCTATAGTGGCGTACAGAAAATAAGAACTTTGGCGTGCCAAACACTTTTCGCCACTTCACCCACCACTAGAGCGAAGGCTCATGATTTACTCATATGCACTGTGCCCCAACATTTCAGTGACTAAGGAGTGAGAGAACATCGGTATCAGCCTTCTAGTATGGCACCTGCCGCATCTCTCCGTTGTGTCGGCCGCTCCTCTAGTTCGGCAACAGACATCGCCAGACCTATGGAAACTTCCACACCAATGGCTGCAGCTCTAATCATTTAGGTATCGCCGCTTTCAGTACTTAACATTGGTGATCCTCGGCTTAGCTACACTTTGTTCATACCTAAGCAGCTCCCGGATCAATCAATACAGACTGACATTACCATCTGAAGTTGGCCATTGAAACTGGCTACATTCTCCCAATAAGAAGACTGGATCTTAATAACAATTGTTTTATTATTGCGTTATTATTTTATATAGGTATATAAAATTATGTGGCGCCAAACACGCTCGATTATTGCCATGTAAGGATGGCTAAAACCGTTCATGTGGCTTCGTTACATAACTAATATGTAACCATAACTGTAATTGTATACATGTACAGGAACCTGGACGTCTTAGGCCAATGGATACTTAACCTTCCTCAAGACGTCCTCGCTCACAAGTGTTCTAGACTTGATTACCTATTTACTATGTTAATACAACAATCACAAATAAAAAACACGAAAAATACCAAAAAACCCCAACAAAGCACCTGGGCTTGTGGTGCCAAGCTAGGAGGGGTGTGTGGGTGTGGGTGGGTGTAGCACGGATTGCGTAGGGCCAGTCCAGAGTGGCCCGTACCGGCACGTTCCCTCTTCACCTCTCTAATACAACCATAGCGGTTTGTATGCATAGCATGTGTACTATAGCATGCTTGGAAAGCGTTAGCGTCCGTGAGATTGCCTACCGCGCATACACGATAAACTAAATAGGTCAGCTACGCTGTACTGTAGGTACAGAGATGGCATCTTTACTGTATATATTTCCCGTGGTAATATGGGCCCTGTTCGCTCGATCCTTGGGCGAATCTAACACAAAATATTCTCCGGAATCCAAATCTGCTATCAGAATTAAAATCGGTCAAGGGATGGCGGAGATATCGTCTAATATAAAAATAGACACATATACTACTGCCTGCACTGTGGTTAACCGCGTAGTACTTATGACGTCATAAACACGTGGTTGCTGGGTTTGCCGGGTTGTTACAACTTGCATTGGATTGGCTGTAACGTGATGCTGGAGCATTCTCGTTGGTCACCCAAAAATTAAAAGGGTTCCCTTTGGCCCATAAAAATCAGTCGAGATAGAATGGTCGTTCAGCCCACGTTGCACCGCTATAAGCATCTACTACAACGTAGTACTACCAGTAAATCATCAGTGCCGAATTGGAAACCCTCGAAAACAGCCGAAGCCTTAATTTTTGTGGCCCAAACTTGGTCTAAAAACTGAACTGTATAAATCGACGGAGCCAGTACTGTAGATTAGCCGAAGACGAACCAGAACCTTCTAGATGGCATGTGCGCAAAAATAGATCTCATATCAGTACTCATACTCAAAAACTTATCTTGTGAACTGACTCGTGAGCCATCCTATAGCCACGATTATATCTCGCCATAACTTATCCATACCACAACTGAAAAGTGGTATAACTACTCATATTACTACCTTGCTTTCATTTGCATTGAAAGGACTGTGTCAACCTGTTTCCGGTTAAGCCAAAATCACGGCATCACTTGAATTACGTGTACGGTCAAGCGGATTCTTCTGGGCTGAACTCGTTAATACTGTTGGATCTCTTTTCACTGTTCTGAACATTGCTTACCATGCAGCACCTGAGCTCGACGCACAGTTCATCTTGTGCCGAACTTCAACCTTTTCATGAAGCTTTCGTATTCCTTCGCCGAACTCTCACACTACATCCATCTGCACGTGTCTCTCAACAGACTCAGACCTCTTGATACCATTGTTCTTCACTACAACCGTAATACATTATTGTCTTTTTCCACTGTAAAAATTTTTTTGTGCGCCAATTGTAACCTGGCACGCATTTCCACTTTCATGCACCAATAACTAACAGGCCAACTTTAAAGTCTTTGTTTTCCCTTGCATAAAGTCACGCCGATGACTATTAGGTGTGTTTTTACAGTCAGTTACGGCCCATTGCTAAATAAGAATTTGTCTCATTTTCACAGCCTGTGCCGTTATTCTTATTGGAACTCATATATAATTATATATATTGTACTCGCACATGCCGTCTAAGACAAATCGCCAACAATAGTGCACTAACCTTAAGAATTCTGAATATCAACACTCCACACTAGAAAATCCGTCTTGTGCCTAAAAATGACACAACTTCGGTATAATCTAACCTAGGAAGTAACTCGGCCATTTGTGTTAGAACACTGTCAACAAGCCGAGCCGATTGCTGTATTTAATAAGTGGCTGTTTATTGAAAAGTCAGCTTCAGGTGCCACACACGTCTAGTGGCTAAATACCTGCAAAAGAGTCCAAAAAGGGCAATAAAAGAGCCAAAATAACGATCAGCAACCGTCTCACTTTGTGACTAACTCCTGCCAAACTTCGGCCAATTATATTGTATTATATTTACTCAGTACCTCCTTCGGTTCGGGTGCGCCATCGCTGAAATCACTGAAGTTTCTCAGTGGACCCAATCGTAACAAAGACACATCACACCTCCCTCTGTATCTCACAAAATAGCTAGGATAATAACTGTCTGCCAAAGTAGGAATTCACTGAGAACTAACTTATTAATTATTATTGGCTTTAGCAGGGAATCTTGGGCAAGTTTGAATGTAAACCTAACTCAGGTCTAACCGTTAACTCCCAGGAATCAGGTCTATACAGCTTGATTGCGACACAATGGCTCACGGCAAAAGCCACACCAGCCAGATCAATTGTGTGGTGACTTAAAAGGGTCGAGTGGGCCCTCCATGCTTTCTAAGTAAGTCTTCCACAGTCTGTTAGGAGTTTCTTCAGCCAAGACATAAATAGTTTACGGTGCTTCTAAACACTTTTGTCTTGTCTTGTCCTTGTCTTGTCTTGCTTGTGGTTATATCAGACACTCGGTTAGGAGTCACTCTTTGGCTCCAGTACCAGTCGACCCGGTAACCTTGCAATGCGCAGTCTGTTTGTTGGACCTGCTCACTGGCCGAGTCTTACGGGAAGCCAGAGCAATGCCTGGGCAAGCAGACGAAACCTGTTTTAAACTGTCGGCTAGGGTAATAGGGAGCCAGCAAATACAAAGCCAGGAGAAGACGGACGGCATTGCATAAATATGCTATGCGTGCTACGAGGAGATCCCAAGAAAGCAGGACTCGGTACACTCAAGTCAAGAATGGACATGAAGAAGCTAAGGATTTCGGCTTAGAACAAGACACAGTGGGCAAAAGCGAAGGACTGATTGCAGCTGTAGGATATTTCTACTACTACAGCTGCAGAATACAGTAATCATACATATGTTGATATGCCTCTGTGGCACTAATATTTGTGTTCAACAAAAACATTAGATAGTATCCTCTCAAAGGACTACTAACTACAGCGGCATCCACCTAGCTCAAAGGAAGGGAAAAGGGAAATAACAAATGATGTTTATGGGTAATTTCATACAATATTAAATAAACTACCATCGGTATAAAACGGAAATGTATGAGAATTATTTGAGAAAAAGCATTTACTAAATCTAGGAGTGCTTAACATGGAGCCGTGTGTCAACTGTGTGTGCAGGTACACCGCATATGCCTACCTGAATATTACGAAAGCACACATAAATATAGTTTTGTAAGCAGTATGAATAGTATTCTCTATAAGCGCTGATGTAGAGCGATTAACTCGCTACTACTAATTTAATAATTAACTTGGTCCAACACACAGTAACACAATTTTCAGAAATCAGGAAACCATTACTCAGCTTATTATAGACTGTCGAAAACTGGAAAACACTGCTATTCTACCACTTGAAAACCATTCCTTTCTGACCCTTGAACGCCTAAGCTGTGCTATGGTACACGCCCGCCATAGTAAAAGGCTTCAATATATATCATAAGAGCAAACCAGCATCATACTATCAACCATCTCAACTTTACCACAAATACATCACTACTACATCATCACAACGTGTACATACCGTATTAATCAATACGTTGACATGTGGAACTATCAAACAACTTGACTTGTAACATTCGTTATATAACTACGTGGGCAATTTATTTATTTTCCCCCACGGTGTTCCCACCACAGGAGGAATCTCCGAAACAAGAGGAAGAAGAAGAAGAAGAACGATTAAAGTTTCCTTAATCAGACCAATCTAAAAATAGAGGCGTGGTTTCTTCGAAAATACACTTCTAATGTAATGATCGGCCGTTTTCTTACGTTATCACGACTAGACTGTTACACCGACTCCACTTCGGAGACCAGACAGATCAGGACCCAGTCTATCTCTGTAGCGGACTGTAAAAGCAACACTGTGGATCGTGTTGATCTTGGTAGCATCTTTATCTCTGTATCACTAGCTTGACAAGTACACATATTGATGCAAGGCATCAATGGTAAATAGTGTGCCCGGAGGTTATTATAATTCTGAGAATAAACTCAACTGTTTCATGAAAAAATGAAGTTATATAAAGGCATACAAGCCACTTATGACAAAAATATATGCGGACAATAAACACAAAAGAAGGAATATTTCTTGCAAAAAGATATGGGCAGTATTAGCTATGGGCTAGGAAAAGCAGCTTATATTTTTGGTCAGGCCAACAATTTTTCCAGCCATCCTTTTTCTCCAGGCCAAACTCCTTAACAGAGAGAGGAACAGACAAAATTAAGAGCAGCCAGTGATGAGAAAATTGCACTACTGCATCAACAGAGCGTAACAGATCAAATTTGGGTCATTAAGTATCAACAACTTGTAAAGATAAAGAAATCAACAGAACTGGCAACCCTGTCAGTAGAAAATCAGCGCAAGAAGCAGTACAGACCCTGACACCCATTCAAACATATTAAAGGAAAACTGTAAAGAATATTTTAAACCTAAATCTTGATACCTTCTTAAACAGACGTGAAGAGCTTATTACCCAGAAATATATATGGGTAAATATACACTGCAATGCTAGTGAAATATATTTTTGATGCAATACAGGACCACGCTCTGTACCGACAGATAACCGTTTCAACAAAGTTAAGTGGCCAGGATAGAACCAATACTGTGAACCTAGTTTTCTCCAACGAAAATGATATAGTAGAAAACATTCTGACTGAAGACCCAGTGGGAAACAGCCACGACATCGTGATCTGTTTCATTTAGCTATCATATCTATGTCACCTATTAAACGATATCTTTACTGGAAACAGTGACAAACAATTAAATCAAATATTTTTGCTTGACAAAAAGGCCAAAATCGGCCTCAACCGTTGTAATGATGACGATCTTGTTGACCATATGTACAAATGTTAGGGTATTAGCTTGATAAGTCAGGTTCTACCAGTACACGCGGCTAATAATACGGGATATATATAAATATTTTCACATTTCTATATTAATATTTGGTGGTAGAATTATTACAATATTTCGCACAGCACGAGAGCATAGTGAGTTCTACATGGCCTAAATTGCATATGACGAAATTACTGTATAGTAAACATTTTTTAAACCTTTGATACTTTATTAGCGTATTCATATACGTATCTAACCATATGGGTGAACTTCTGTGGTCGAACCTACTGCAAACAGTGTGGTACAGAAAATCATTGATCTGACAAACCTTTCCAGTTTAGCTATGCCCTGCCCATCTCTAGCTAAACTCCACCCATACCACTCTTGAGTTGGGATCGATGGGTTTCTGAACTACTAGACGATAAATTTCAAGAAAACTATACAGGTAAGCCGTGGAATATTTTGACACTAAATTGACGGGGTCCTGTTGCTGCCTATGGCAGCAACAGCGGCCAAGTCAAATTACTTTCAAAGATTCAACAGCATTTTTATTGAATAACAAAAACATACAATTCGTACAACGTGTCAGATATTTAAGCATTTAAGATGGACTAAATCCAGTCAGGCATGACGCCATTATTATGACGTTATCCTACGCGACACTTAATTAATTACGACGTCATATGATGAAATATGATGGATAGACAACCTGAAAAGGCCCATTAGCAAGTGGTATTAATTACCCTCTCTCCGTCAGAGGATGAGTGCATTGTATTCGGGTCTATGTGCGTTCGGGATGGCAAGGGTCTACAATCTATGATTGGCCTTGTTAAAATATGTGACCTATACATACGGGTGCTCTCTTAATACAAGTGGTCCATATTGTTTGGACCACACATTAACAAGTGGTATTAGCCCTGTAATGCTCAATTTGCTCATGCCAATTTCAATAGAGGGATCCATTTCTAGGCATGCCACGCCTATTTCTAGCTAAGCTCCACCCTTTCTTTGCGTGTTGGAATTGATGTCTATATATATATATATATATATATATATATATATATATATATATATATATACACACGCTGAATAATGAATTCCATGAATTCCCAGACTTCCAATTTCAAGGTAACTATACAGGTAAGCTGATGACTATTTTGAAACTAATTTGACTGGGTGCAACGAAAGCCATGAATCGGCCTAAATTTGAGCCGAAGTTATTTCATGGTAGATAGTTTTAAATCTCACTACTCCGTAAGCGTATAATTATACCTATCTAAACATATGGGTGACATTCTGGGGCCGAACCCATTATGAGCGATATGCCAGGACATACCGACACCTATCTGAATGTGGTGAATGTGAACCAACCATATTATAATGGGGCCATACGGCGAATATGTAACTACCTACGATGAGATTACTTGATGGTAGAATTGTGCAAAACTACTAGCTCTTATTGAGTTATATACATCCATATATAAAAAAAATTATTACAAATCGAGAACAGACATTCTGATACCGAATATAGTAAATTGTTGGCATTTGACAACTGCATGTCCGTGGCTACTGAATTGAATATTACGAAATTACTACGTAATCTCAAGATTCATTAGCATGCTCATATCGCTATCTAACCATATTGGTGAACCTATGCGGCCAAACCTATTGCAGACAGGTAATAGTAGGACATTGAAAACCCGCAGATCCGCCAAAATTGAAACAAATTTACACAATATAACTATCGTATTCAAATCCCTGTACGTCTATGTGAGCGAAGTTCTGGAGCCGACCATATTACATACAGACAGTAGGGCACCGAACATTTAAGCCAATTTGTGGCTAATAAAATTATTTCATCTAGAATTTGTTAGATTCGGAATATACCTAATATATTAAGGCTCAAGTCTATGTAGGTGAAATTATAGGGCTAAACATACTACAGACAATAGGGCACTGAAAACTGTGAATCACCGGAGACACGGAATTACTTCATGGTAAAAATCTTTGTAACCTCAATCCATTACTTCACTAGCGTATTGATCTACCTATCTAACTATATGGTTGAAATTCTGTGGCCGAATTTCCCGTAGACGTTCTTAACTTAGCACATGCATAGGCCTACACTTTCGGTTGATTTCTATATTCAACAATCTGCTACAATATTATTGACAGCAGTTTTGACTGGAAATTTGGAACATTGGTAGTCTATCAATACTGCTACATAATTGCATTGGCCCTACATGGATTTATTCCCACGGATGGATTAAAGACAAAAGGATACTACTGATAATCACACATCCATTATTCATTCGTATCCCACGAGTTCTCTTTCGATACGAGATAGAGAAATGTATCTCGTATGTAGGGGTCTATTGAGTAGCCATTGACGTAGCGATTTCACGATCCACAGTGTTGCTTTTACAGTCTGCTATGGAGATAGACTGGGTCCCGGTCTGTCTGGTATCCGAAGTTGAGTCTGTGTAACAGTCTAGTCGTTGTGATAACGTAAGACGATGACCGATCATTACATTAGAGGTGTAGTTTCGAAGAAGCCAAGCATTTATTTTTAGATGGATCCATTATTGTTAGAGAACTCTGTCTACTTTTTCGCCCTCTACAATATTATTATGCATGTTTTTCTTTTTAAATTTACCACACACATAGTACGCCTCAAGACTGTCTGTAACAAGTCTGTAATTTTTACCCTATCTCGAATGCAACAAATGTGATTCATACTATGATACAATACGGGAAAGGTTAAACAGACATGGTACATCATAGTCGTCGTCATAATTTATTAACCCTGTATTACCTAAATTGAGTCAAGAATATAAAAAAAAAGATTTGGTTATTGAGTGCCTATTTGCAGGCCAATAGACGACTGTTTTGAAGCGTTACTATTGGAATGACTGGCTCAATTATCGAGCCAGTCATTTCAGTGGTGAATTTTAAAAAACTATCTTCTCTTGACCTGCAAATTAACATCCTCAAGATCACTAAAACCGGCCTCCTCATGAAAGTGTTAAAATACAATAAGAGAAGATGATAGGCTTACATGGGCAGTCGTTGTCGTTGCAATACTTGATACAGGTCCATGATAGCAACAAGTAGGTGGGTAGGGTGGGGTGGGCTACCAGTCAAAGTATTAAAAAGATATTTGTAGAGTTGTCTTTATCTGAGATATTGAAATTTCGGTGTTAAACATTCTAAAGGATTTTGTTAGAAAAACACACAATTGTGCCCAAGTAAGTCACATCTTGGTGGCGGTTGCTTGAAATGACTTCCATAGGCCTAAGGGTAGTCAATCGGTCACTGAATCCGGATGGTATATTAATACATTAATACCGCGCTCGTGTTGGTATCGATGGATCTCTGAGCTTCTTGACTACCAATTTCCAGAAAACTATACAGGTAAGGTGTTGACCATTTTGAAACCAATTTGACTGGGTGCTGTTGCTGCTTGTGGCAGTAAGATCGCCCAGTCAAATTTGGTTCAAAATATTCACCAGCATGTTTTGTAAATAGCAAAGACATACAATTCGTACAACGTGTCAGACTATTAAGCATTTAAGACGGACTAAATTGAGTCAGTCATGACGCCATGATTATGACGTCATCCTATACGTCACGTCGTTGATTATGACATCATATGATGTAATATGATGGATAGACAACATGAAAATGCCCATTAGCAAGTGGTATTAATTATTCTCCCTCCGTTAGAGGACGAGTACATTGTATTCAGGGCAACAATCTATGATTGGCCTTGTTAAAATATGTGACCTATAAATATGGGTGGTCTCTTAATACAAGTGGTCCATATTGTGTGGGCCACGCATTACCAAATGGTATTAGCCATGTAATGCTCAATTTGCTCATGACAATTTCAATAGAGAGATCCATTTCTAGGTATGCCACGCCTATTTCTAGCTAAGTTCCACCCCTTTTTGCGTGTTGGAATATATATATTTATATACGCTGAATAATGAATTCCCAGACTTCCAATTTCAAGGTAACTATACAGGTAAGCTGATGACTATTTTGAAACTTATTTGACTGGGTGCTTTTAAAGGTTTGCTGCCTCTGGCCGCAACAACGCCAGGTCAAATTAGTTTCGAAATATTCAACACAATGTTGATTGAACAGTAAAGACATACAATTCGTACACTTGCCTGACTATTCAATGTTCATGACTGAGCTCGATACGCCATTCATTTACACATTTTGGATTGTGACGTCAGCTTGTATATGAAGTAATTGATTATGACGTCATATCCTTCAGTTACAGATCGAGCCCAGCCATTATCATAGAAAATGACTGTTGAATAAATAGCAAAGACATACAATTCGAACAGCATCTAGTCAAATTAGTTTCAAAATATTCAACAGCATGTTGATTAAATAGTAAAGACGTGCAATTCGCATACTTGACTGGCTATTCAATGTTCCTGGTGGAGCTAGATATGTTATTCATTACACATTTTGATTGAGACGTCCAGCTACATCTGACCTAAATAATTATGACGTTATATACAGAAAAATCCATTATCATAGAAAATGTCCTATGTCTAATTGCCGTCCAAGAGACCATTGTGGTTTTTCTTTTGCAATTTACTACTGGAATTATAGGATCGGTTATCCAACCAGTCATTCCAGTGGTAAACTTTCAAAACAAGTTCTCCGGCGAGTAGCTAATGCAAAAGGACATTTCTCATGATCACCGCAAGAAGCCATTTGTGGTCAGTTTGATAGAGTGCTAAAATGGGCATATAAGAGACGCCGCAAGTGGGCGTGTGCTTGAGTACTTTCATCTGCAGAAGGAATGATAAACATGTTCTGTACACAGTCCTCCAGCAAAAGAAGAGTACTTATTTAGAGTAGTTATTTGGAGTTCCGTTGGCTGTTTATTAAAATAATTAAGCGGTCAGTGCTGCGCAAACTCTATTACAGTCGGACTAGAACAAATAAGAGAACTCGCCATGAATCACGCGCATGAACATACTAATTATGAGATATCCAGCAATCTAAAAATAGAGCCGTGTCTTTGCGCCTAGAATTATTAGATCTCGTATCGATGAAGATCTCGCGAGACACAGCCCCACAAACCCCTGCGCGAAATGGCCGCGCCTATAGGCAATTCTAGACAGCAATAAATAGAAGCTCGCCCGCTGGAGCGGGCACGCAATAAGACATTAAAATCGACTTGATCCATCTAGTGGTTTGTGTGATATCAACGCAACGTCGGCAAATTCTTGACCTCATTTTGTGCGCGACAGATTAGAATTTTACGACGAATTCAGAGGGACTATTTTTCTGTTAACTACTTGCCATACAGACTACTATAGGCTTTATATCATCTCGTTTTACGTGAATTAATATTGTCTGGTATGAGGAGTAGCTCTCGTGTCATTTTAATTTTCAATTCTCTCTACCCCTATATTCTGGTGGAAATCACTACGCCAATGGCTACTCAATACATACGAGATACTTTTCTCGATCTCGTACGAATGTAATCAGACGTGCGATAAAACCATCAATTTCCGGTAAATTCTCAACGCGCGGTATTTAGGTCACGGGGTCAGCCTTCCATCTCCATCCCTTGCACGCTGACTGATTTATTTATTTCAGGAGTAGCGCCCTTCTTCCCTAACTGCGGAGCGATCTGTGAAAAATATCTAAATAACGATAGGGTTTAGCGCCTGAACCACTTGACTGATTCTAGCCATGTTGACACCACTATTATTTAATAAAATCTTAGGGGAGTAAAAATCTTTTGCTAAATTGAAAATAAGATATCCTGATAAGCCATGTGTTGCATTCTGAGTAAATCAATATAAAATTTGACTTCCTGCGAAGCCATAGGCCTATTCTCAGGGATACAATTATTATAATCTTAGCAAAGTGTGTTTCGCCAAATTAGTTCCCCTAAATGTTTTAGGCTTTCAGTGAGGGCCGTGGCGAGGGGTGGGGTTGGGGTGGGGTGGGGGATGGGGAGTGGTGCAATCTATCCATGCCCCATTAAATACGGCGTTGTATTAAAAGCTAATGTCTGAACCGAATGCCATCAGACATGCCAATTTATTAACGACATGCCCGCGCGTGGCTATTTGTGTGTTGGAGTTGTATCTGAAAAAATCCCAAAACCATTGATCCGATTATGCTCAAATTTTAACACAACAATGAAGCGAGGGTCTGCAAACCCTGCATTGTCTTGTTACAGATATGATTGTGATGCGGTTGTGCTCTGTCAAATAAGAAATAAATACCAGACTAATATACTTACATGTTCAATATGCGTGTGGTAATTATAAATCCAGGAAATAGGCCTAATCAAATTTTTCTAATGAAATATAATGGATATACTGTGTAAAATAACACAAGTTCGTGATTTTTAATAAAATAATTCCTATATGTTTTTTCTATTTGAGTTTGGGCATGCTATTTTGCACTCCCACGCCCCTTAACATCAACTGAGTCTAAATCTGTAAGTTTCATATGACACACGCGTTAAGAATTATAATGTAGGCATATTAATGATTCTGTTAAATATTTTGAAAATAATTTGACGGAAACTTGCTGCTGCGGTCGACAGTAGTACTTAACTGTCTGTCCGTCAACTTATTTGTAAAATATCCATCATTTGTCACGTACGCTAATGACGCGGGTTACTGGGCCAGTAGGCTACTGGGCCATGTTGGTGGGCCCAGTACTGGCACAGAACGCTGCGTTATTACGGTTGTAATTGAATACAACTACAGTCAAATCTTTAAAGAAGCGACTAGACATATAGGGAACACATAAAATCCGTCTTTTGTAGATAAGTGGTTGTTCTATTTATGTTCCAATTGTATATATATATAGCGCATACAGGTGGTCACTACGATCAGTTATGAATACGTACGATCTACTAAGATTTCATGGTTGACGCCCTTTAAACGGGAAAATAACTAGGGCGAGCAAACGTAGACTTAAAACCTCCACTGTGCCACCTGCCCCTATGACCCTGAAACTAATCCCAATTAATTCTGAATTTATTAAAGCAATCCTTGTTCAAGGGTAGTAAATACAAAATACACTGGTTTTCCGTGAAACTATTCCATAGAGATTCTCTAGGGAATAGGCCATTAATTACTTTAAGTCAAATTGTTTTCAAAATTAGCAGCAATTATTTAATTATGATATTTGCTAAAGAGAGCAATCGAGAGTCGCCATACATTGTTAAAGTCAACATTTGTTTTTGTGTGTCAACTACGTGCTCATTATAATAAAAAAGTGCAGTAAACCAGATAGAAAATGCTCAGAATGAGCTAAATAAATAAGTTGCAACTTGCAACCCTAACCCACAGAAATTTAATATGCGTATATGGCTATGACCTTCATGAATGCGGAATTTCAGTTCAGTATTTTATCATAGTCTCCAAACTAATATGTTTTTGTTACTAATTATGTTACGTGTCAGATTAATGTATAGAAGCCTCGGCTTCACGCATATTTCCGCGATTACTACTGTGTCCTCTGCCTCAATATACATTAGGCTCCTAGTGTGATTTGTATTTTGATTGCTATTAGTGAGATGGAGGTTGATTTGCAGCTTGCACAGCCCTTTGTACATACTATACCCTGAGAACGCAGCTTACTGGGCCGGTGCTGTGCCGATACCCGACCGATGCTGAAAGTATCGGCCCAGCATCGGCCCAATAAGCTGCGTTGTCTGGGTATGGTTTGGCTAAGGACCGTTTTTTAGGTTGACACATTACTCCCATCTACCACACATTGGGTGAATGTGGCCACAGGATCTCCCTTCTTTAAACAATGACCTTTCTATTATGATAGTGGTTTGTGAAGGTTTTTAAGGCTTTTACGCGATCTATCTTTTGGATCAGAAACACCACAAAGGGCTTGTACAAATGCTTCGACTTGCATCGATTGACACGCGTCCACGTCAGTGGAATGGTAAGTGTTTGTAGCGAGTGGGGACACGGATGAGATGACGCAAGCACTGGTTACGGGTGAGAGTTCGCCATGTGTATGCATTTTTATTGACCAACAAACACAGACGAGGATGACGAAATATATCTATACCCCTATAAGTAAGTAAAACATACAAGTGATCGTAATTTATAAACAATATTAATAAAATGGACACATAATAACAGTTACAATGTAGGCCTACATGTAGATTTGGTATATCTTAAATTAATATAAAATAGACTCTTCTCACATGTCGTCCAATCAAGTAATTTATACGTGTGAGCTGAAGCGCGGATGTGTACGTGTATGCATAAACGATAAAACATTGATATGGATACTTATCCATTACATGTGTAAACGTAAGTGCATGTGCGTGCGGTCATGTTTATGTCCGTGCGTGTGCTTGCATGGCCATTGCCATTACTATATATCCATTATAACTACCGTAAATGTAAGTGTACGTCCATGCGGGAGTGTAAACGTGCGTACATGGACACTGACCCCACTATATTTCCATTGTAACTAGATTTAAGTGTACGTCCATGCGGACGTGTACACGTGCGTGTGTGGACACTGACCCCCATTATATATCCCTTTAAACTAAACGTAAGTGTGCGTGCAAGTGTGCATGTGTGCGTACGTGCGTTCGTGCATACGTACTTGCATGAATGTGTAAGGGCATGTGCGCCTGTGTAAGACTGTGCTTGCAATATGTATGTGCGTATGTGCTTGCGCGCGTGCATGTGTGGGTATGTATGGGGTCAATTCTCCAAAATGGAAACATTTAGTTTTTTTACCACTCTATCTCTAAATATTTAATTCAAATGGATTTAATGACAATCATCTCATGAATCTCACCGAGACCTTTCATGAGTACTTTAGTTAGTTATTATATGGTAAATATTAAGCGAGATATGAAATTTTACTGTTAAAATTAACCTTTTTCTGGGTTTTAAATTAAAATTTTTAATTTTAATAATGTGCCATTTATTTAAAATTGTGTGATATAGACACATGTTCTAGGCTTATGTTATGCACTATTTAAAGGAGATTTTTGGTATGAAATCTATTTTTAATTTTTATCACAAGTCGAAAAAAATTATTGCAATTTCATTTTTGGCAAATTTCTTGAATTTCCTACAAACGAACCTTTCAAACACACTGTCATCATATATTTTACTTGCATCTACAAACCTTGTTGTCATTTATGAACATCAGTAGCTATATAGAATGTGATTGCATCACCATAGATTTACTAAAAGCTCAAGTGAATTAGTGACTAACATCAGCACGGACTAACATTGTTTGGCTAAAAGAATTGTGTTGCTTACATACTACATTTCCTTATCTGTATTTGAGATCTTATTCAATTAACGAATCAGAAATTTTTACCATATATGCATGTTACTGTTTTTCCACCCTCTGAAATTCCCAGCTCAATCCAAGAAACATTTACAACTAAAATCAAAATAAATTGAAATTAGTGTTGTTGCCTACAAACTCGTTGCCTGCATATACATCAACCATGCAAGACTCGGTGTAGTGACTCAATCTTGGGGAGTTTGTACTACACAATGTTGAATTAAACGTCAGGAGCATGTTTGTGAAAAAGCGTATATATGCAACTTTCCCTGTTCCAAAGGTGTAATTTAGCTACAAAAACGCTGAAAATATTCAATAACTATTTTGGTGATGTAAGCAAGATCCATTCGAAGTGAAATAAATCAATAAATAATTTTAGGAAAAGGCTATGTAATGGACACAAAGACTTCACACGCATATGTCATGGACGATAAATAGGCCAAAACAGAAAATCTATGTTGTCATGGCTGCAACATGTGTGTAGTTCGTAGGCAACGTGGTATGTAAGCAACATAATGTAAAACAGTCCAAGTATACTGTCCAATAACTGCATGCATTAAAAATAAATAGAGCATTTATTGCCTTTATTATAATTGTATTCAATAATGTTCTTTGACGGCCATGATGCGATTTAAATCTGATGGAAGTGTTATCAATGATTCTGTGAGATTTCTTTCAATGATGTATTCTTAGTCACATTACTACGTCCAGTCCATATTTTTATACAACTATGGAAATTCTGTGTTCAGATTATGATTCCGATGGAGGTGAATACACCATAGAAACGTGTAGTTTGCAATCAACTCTTTAATTGTAGGTAACACCACTATTCAGACAGTCTCTGAACTGAATTGTATCCATGGAAATCTATCGCATAACTAAACTAAGCACGATATTTAGCTAAATTAATTTTTTTAATCCAATTTGTGTAAGACAAAATGAGAGCGAGAGAGAGAGAGAGAGAGAGAGAGAGAGAGAGAGAGAGAGAGAGAGAGAGAGAGAGAGAGAGAGAGAGAGAGAGAGTACAATACACACTACTTGTACAGTGGATTTGCATTGTAGATGATAAAAGGACTTAGGTATAAAGAGAAAATGCAAGACACTGTCATGAAGCAAGTACACTGATCTATAATCAGTCGTCAGATGATGAGAGAGATGTCCTACCCAGGAAACTGCTCTGGTCAAGAGGAACTGTTGAAGTGCTTCACTGGTGAATATACTGAACGAGCTGAAGGTGACATTGAAGCGAAAGACAGCAGCACACAAAACAAGGTGAACAAGGTTCTGCAAGATGACAGTGGCCCTATTGAATGTCTGCCAAACCAGCAATGGAGTTTGTAATGTATAAGACGCTCATTCACAAATTTGTCATGCAAATATGAAGGATACGTCTAGCTTATTATCCAGCACTCATCCAAAAGGGAAGATGTCATCGCATTTTGTCTCTTTCATGGATATAATTTTGAAGATCAGTTGAAAGTTCCTTGTGAAAAAGAGAAATTAAACGGAACTCATGAACATAGCACATCACAAAAGCAAGATGCCAATCTTTCTCCAACGACTAGACAATAATTTGATGCTGCTGGATAAGAAGAATGCCTTAAAGGGTGGTCGAATGAACAGGTCAAAGACATACGACAATCTTGATGGGAAATTCTAACTGGAAGCCCAGATTAGGGTATGACGCTTTTCGCATTTTGAAAGATTTGGCCAAGCAGGTCCAAGCTGGTGTGGTGGACCCATCATTGCAAAATTTGTGCATGCTTCAGTACCATGTCTCACCCAAACTAAAATGCTGCCAGAGGATTCAATACTTCGCCAACCCATTATGAATACAACTTTGAACATCATCAGCCGCCTATGGAGTGCGATTTGAACGTACATTGTGGCCACATTGGATTCCGATACACCAATGTGTCTAGTACGTGTTTCCAAAATATAATCGTGATTAAATTAGATTTTTGAAAATTTTAATCTGACAGTCAATTGCCCCCAAATTTTGAGAATCGACCATGTGCGTGTATGCGTGCGTGCGTGTACAAAGTGATTGCAGCATATTCTCAAAAGTCACAATTGCATACCTAGTGTGTGGCACTGAGGTGTGTCCAACAAGGCTGGCAACAGCCAGAGTGTCACGCCAAGTAAATCTAATCACAATACACAGCAGTCGCAGATGGTACGATCCTACACAATAAATGAATGTAATAACATTAAGATCATACATAGCATAACACGCTAACATTTAATCAATACGCTTTAACCATTATCATGCTGAGGTGTGAAAGATATAAGTTGGCCTTAATTTAGATATAAGCCTTAATTTAAAGGGAAACTGGCAATGTTGCAGAAATCTGTTGCTACTAATAGCGACACGACATACAGCATCACTGCACCCAACGTGAACACAATTCACCTTTCCAGAGTAACCATCCATCATCTGACCTCGTATGACGTCATAATCAGCTCAGCGCGTGTATGATGACGTCATAATTATTACGTCACAAAGGGTTCCATATAGACCGTCATCAGATCTCAAATAGCCCGACACATTGTATGAATTGTATGTCTTTGTAATTCTTTGCTATTTAATAAACTTGCTGTTGAATATTTTGAAACTAATTTGACTGGGCGCTGTTGCTGCCTTAGGCAGTAAAAGCACACAGTCAAATTAGTTTCAAAATATTCAACAGCTTACCTGTATAGTTTTTTGGAAATTGATAGTCAGGGTGTACAGAGATCGACCGATCCCAATACGAGGGAGGTGTGGGTGGGGCTTAGCTAGAGCATAGTTAAACCGGAAAAGTTCATTAGTTGTTTCAGGGAACGTCAAACATTTAACCCTTATCATGCTGCGGTAGAAAAGGATTGAATTGTTAATATCGGAAAACGGAAAGCTGGTAGACAGCGCGCGTGTGTGCGTGCGTGCGTGCGTACGTACGTGCCTGCGTGCATGCGTGTGGTAAAAGAAAATAATACACACATACATATGGCTCAGTGCAAAAGCACCGAAACCAAAGCCTGTAGCAACATAGGTGGTGTCTGGAAAGAGCTCAGGACCGGCATCCAAAAGTGGTTGGGCCAAAATATAAAACACGCCTACTGGATATACCTGAATCCATTCAAAATAATCAACAGGCTTGCTCGAGGTCACAGCAACCGTTGTCCAACAACAAATAAAATAAAATACAATTTACATAGTATAAGTACTAGTCTAGGTCACAGTGACCTAAACTGTACAGAAAATTCCAGTATACTCCTAAGGCAACTTCCAAACATCACCTCCCTCAGGACAAGCCTGAGGTGGTGCACCTACAGCAACTGCCCCTTGGCGTATTTAAAGGTATTATTTTCCACCCAACCATTTTATTTCCAGTGATGCAATACATAAATGAACACTTATGTAGACATTTTGGAGGAATGTTCATGAAATCTCTTGCTGCTTATTTCAGTAAAACCTTCTGATTTGCAAAGTTTAACTCGAATAAAATAAGAATTTAGTGTATTTAACCTGGATTGTTCACTGAGATGTACTTGCGTGTCAGTTTGGACCATGAGTGAGTTGTTTTCTGTACATGGACAATTCACCTTTCCAGAGTATCCATCTGACGTCATATGACGCCATAATCAGCTAAGCGGCGTGTATGATGACGTAATAATAATAATAATAATTACGTCATAAATAATTCTATAGGTCCGTCTTTAACTGTTAATTGCCCAACACGTTGTACGAATTGTATGTCTCTACTACTTAACAAACATGTTGTCGAATATTTTGAAACTAATTTGACTGGGATGTGGCAGCAACATCGCTCAGTCAAATCAGTTCCAAAATATTCGTCAGATAGTTCAGAGATCGATCGATTCCAACACGAGCGAGGTGTGGGTGGAGCTTAGCTCGAGATGGGCGGGGCATGGCTAAAATGGAAAGGTCCATTCTAGCGGACCTCGATATAACTGTGGAATGGAGTACGGCTTGGCTAAGAAGCAAGCTGATACAGTAACAAACAGTACATTTTCTTATCAGTAAAGAATGGGTTTATTACAGATTGTGTGGCTGACTACAGTAAATCCGTGATGATTACAATACAATGGATTAAAATGGGTTGTATACAATGTATCTACAACATGCAGATAAACACATGCTATGCATTAGAATAGTATTGGCAACTTTACTGGGGATATATGGTATTACATATTTACATATTTAATTAATGTTATGGGTGCTGTGTGCAATATAGTGCATAACAGTGCCGGTCATAGTAATTCTGCCATGGGCAAGGCCCGCCATGTTCAGGGACTATATGTTATCTATTTTGGGTGGTTTTGTACGCAAAGTTGAATATTCCTTATTGGTACTATAATAATGATCATGGTAATCCGGATGGGTAGAAGAGATATGATTATCCAAAGAAACTCTATGACAATAAATAGGAAGTGGTGTACGACACGGCCTATGCGGAAAAGCGAGATAATCATCTGGCAGGCTACTCTGCGCAACTGTACATCCTCGTACATGTATGGGAATGAGTAGGATACGTGGTGTGCAGAAGTACTTCCTGATATAAATTGGTTTGTTGTGATGTGACTGTATTATATTGATTATCTGCGTGAAAATGGTCTCCGGTTGAGGATTCATACCCTCGTGATTGATATACATTATGGTCAATGTGGTCGGATTTGGAGTGATCAGATTAGTAATTGTCAGCTGGATGCTCCACCACATCCCGATGTAGAGGTGGTTAATATTCTATGGAAGATTCCCTATGTGGTATGTCTTCTAATACAAAACGGGATCGAGAAAAAAGTCTGGAATGGCAACATGGATTGGTAATAATGGGAGCACACTGTTCTGCCCCACATCGGGAGCCAGTTGTAAAGGGCTGCCCTCGGTTGCCACTTTCTCGAGGAGAACATGCAGGTCCAGCTCTCGAGCTGACTTTGGAGTTTGAGATCTGTGGCAAGCAGCGAGTCTGGCTACAAACATTTTCCAACTGTGTAGCAGGTCAGCGGGATGACTTTGTTCCAGTGGGCCCCGGGAAGGCACCCACCTATGGTCGAGTAAGTCGAGTAAGTCAAGTGTTTGTATTGAAATCAATGTAATTTAAACATGTGGTACATCTATTCTCGGGTAGATGACTTACCCTAGAGTAGGTACGGGAGTTTCGCCTAAACTTGGTCGAAGTTTTCGTTTTTAGCTCACCTCGGTGAGCTTATACAATCGTGATTTGTATGTCTGTCTGTCTGTCTGTCTGTCATCTGTCAACAATTGTCTATGAAGATGAACAGGCCAGAGCTACAAATAGCAGAGTTACGGCCCTTGCTATATTTTCAAAGTAATGAAGCCTATGGGGAAAAAACGCTTGTGGCACATTACGCCATTTATCGACGGATCAAAACCAAATTTGCCAAATATGCTCCTTTAGACTGTTTAATTGTGGTATAAATTCTTCATAAATGACTCAAACAAGATGTAAAATAGACAACGTGTAATTAGGATGACGTAATACGAACAAGACCAATAACCATGTTATTTAGGTCAGCTGCAAGTAAGTTTAGCTCACCTGGAAGTAATCATATAATGGAACATCCTTCCCTTTTAAGTATAGGCCTCTAAACGATTATGTGATCAAAAATCAATTACAGTTTAGCTAAAACAATGATAATAACTTTAAGTGACATATTGTCCAAGATATGCAGGTGTTTTAATTTGATGGCCAGAATGTCTCGGAGCAGTTCCACTGAGTTGTTTCTCTGGTGATGGCTGAGAAATTGGTGAAACAGTTGTATCACGATGTGAAAGTAATTAATTTGGTACTGACGGAGGCGGTGGTGATGTAGGTTTACAATTTTGATTTGGTATGTCAATTTGAGGTCTCAGTGGAATCATATTATTTCTTGGCATGATTGGGAGTACATAGTTCGTTGGTGGTGTTTCATTGGTCTTTCTTACCTGGACACGATTACGATGATAAGTGCCATTCTCAGTAGCAATTTCGTAAGACCGTTCATCTAACCGTTTATTGACTACACCTTTATTCCAGCATGACTACCTTTTATATACGGTTTCATACGCAGTGTCACCTTCCTTAAGGACTAGTAGATCACGAGCAGTTTTATTATAGTAATTAACCTGTTTCTGTTGCTGATACTTAAGTCTTGAATAGTCAGCTGTATTGTTTGTAGTCCTTGGCTCTAATAAACATTTGGTCATTGGTAACATACTTCTAGTACGTATGCTCATCATACGTTGTGATGGACTACTATCAATACCCTGAGTTAAGAAAATCAAGAATTGACAAGAACTGATCTTGATTTGAGTTTTTAGCCTTACGTAATAATCGTTTAGCTGTCTTTACTGCTTTTCCATTCGTTTTTTGATTTGCAGGACTTACTATGAGATGTTCAAAATCCCAGAATTGTGCAAATTGTTCAAAATCTGATGATGTGAACTGAGGGCCTGGATTGCTTACAACATGATGGGGAATACCATACCTGGCAAAATGGGCCTTTAGTTTTCTGATAACTGTTTTGCCAGTGTTTCTCTAGTCTATCAACGTCCATGAAATTACTAAAATAATCAACAGTTATGAGATAGTTTTTACTGTTAAGCTCGAACAAATCAATGCCTACTTTCACCCATTGGTTAAGCATGTCATGATTCGTAAGATTCTCTTTTGTTTGATTGGTTTCGAACTTTCGACACGTCTCACAGGTGGAAATATACTGTTTAATATCAGAGTTCATTCCCGGCCAGTAGACACATTCTCACGGGCATCACAAACACCCATCGATCCGGATATATGATGAGTGAATATGCTGTTTTATGCTGACTCTTAGACTGCAGGGGACAACAATACGTTGACCTTTAAATACAAGTCCATCTTGTACTGTAATTTCGTCACGTACTGAAATGTAAGGGACTAACTGCACAGGAAGTGAATCTTTGTCATCCGGCCAGCCCTGTAGCCTGACTTTTCGGAGCATGCTCAAGACTTCATCGCTATCTGTAGCCAGACGAATTTCACGCAAACGTTCATCTCGAATAGGTAGATAATCAACCATGTTGATTTTCTCAAAGTCACTCTGAAGATTTTCAGAATTCGGAATAGAGGTTCTAGACAACATATCAGCAAGAATCATGTCGCACTGCTGAACTCATAGTAACATACCTTCACACGCTTAGGAGCATTCACGAGTGGTTTCTTAATGATCGATTCCAAAGGTTTGGAGGGCTCGTGAGACGACCAACAAAACTGCTCAAAAGATGGCTGACACAGATGAGAAGAGAATTGGAGACCATTGAAATACCAACAGATTTGCAGCCAGCGTTTCACATCTGCATGCTTTGAAGGCAGAGCTAGGGAATGTAGAAGACTGACTTGTGATGCAGTTCCGACTCTGTTTGACTTTCCAGCTCATCTTAAACAGGTTTGACCCCTTAATAATTCTTAATTTTGTTGATACATTTTGTCTCACCTTTGAAGCAGAAGCGAAGCATAGGTATCACTTTTCCTATTTCCGTTAAGTTTCACGTTTAGGAATTTGGTTTGGCTTTTATTTCGGGATTGGTTAAGCTTACATCGGAACTATCAATGCATACTTGCATGTGTATACTGTCAGGAATCACTGCGAGAGGTAAGTAGTTCGGTCTAGATCACTGCGACCTTGATACAAAACCTGGGTCTTTAGCCATTACGTTTTTTTGCATTTAACATTAACCCTTTAACACTCAAGCCAAAACTACCTCTGTAATGTACTGGCCTTCAGAGTTGTCCATTTGCACACGAAAACAAGGCTATTTTTTTTTTATTGAAAGTTTGTCACACAGGAGTGGTTGGCTCGATAACATCTAACCAGACATTCCATTTATAAATCTTCAAAAATAATGATTAATCTCTTGGTCTGCATATAGACGTTTTCTATGACAATATTGACAATTTGATGATATTAAATTTGCATATATGGTTGCCTATGATGCTAGTCCATCGCATGTATGGCAATTTCAGCATGAATGAGAAAGCACGGGAAATCCAGATTGTAGTTTAAGACCCCTAAATTACGGATGTGGTCACTGAAACCTCAAAGATTTAGATGCCATGAGAGACCCCTAAATTACGGATGTGGTCACTGAAACCTCAAAGATTTAGATGCCATGAGAAACACTGATCCTTACCTCGAGTTCTGTGCGTGCACTCGCTATAAAACATAATGCTATCTTTAAGGAGATGATTAATTTAATGAACTCGATACGGATATTAGCATTCGAGCATCTTTTATATATATGCTTATTATAGTGTCATCAACATGGCATATTGCAACCAGAATACGTCCTCTATTTATTATAACAAATGAATTTGATGGGAGCTGTGGTGTTTATAGACTGTAAGGACAGACATGACATTTAATTACAAGGAACACATGCTAACTCTTTTTCAGGCTTTCATGATTTTCAACTGTCTTTGAGGCTTAACATTAACTTTGATAAGTTACTAGGTGCTGAGCAGGTATAGTGATCGGTAAATTCTACAAGCCCTAGTGACTACAAGCCATGCTTGAACTTTAGCAATTCTACTCTAAGATTATTCAGTTTGCTTTTATGTTATAACTGGATAAATTGTGAATTTTAGGACAGTGCTGCTGAAAACTGTTTCTGCTATGTAGCAGCACTGTTTTAAAAAACATTCCATTTTCCTATCATATTCAACATTAAAAAAACATTAAAAAAACTTGATCTAGGGAAAGAGTTGAAGCGAGTTTATTCAAAAGAAGCTGATTAGTTGGATTGCTTGGTGGCCATCCTGGATGGTTGAGTTTTCGCAAAAATTATTTCTACAAAACCGCTGAACTGATCAGGCCAAAATCTGGGAAATGTGATTAAGGGCTAACATGGCTACGGGTTTGGTGGCCATCTTGAATTCTTTCCCGCCAAAACTCCTATAAGAAAACAATTGGAAACTTTAAATGTCTTCTCAGGAATGACCTGATTGATTTCAACAAAATATGTCAGGACGCATCAAACTCTACATGTTGAACAATTCTTCTTGAAAAGTCACCGTTCAGGACATGACCTTTCTACTTGAAAAGTCAGTGCTCCAGGTGAGCGATGCCACCCCATTGAGCATCTTGGTCATGTTGGTAGAAGATGTAATGAATGTATTTGCATAAAAATTGACTTGCCTTCTACTTGATTCCACATTAACATAATTTTGTTTATGCTGTAATAAAAATATAACTTGTTGCTTTGCTTATATTCCAGGTTAATATTTGTTGATATGCATTGTGGTTATAACTTTGCATTTGTTATTACATAGCGCTAAGTACAGGTAGCTTATCTTTGCATTTCTTGTTACATAACGGTAAGCACAAGTAGCTTATCTTTGCACTTGTTGTTACATAACGCTAAGCACAGGTACCTTATCTTTGCATTTGTTGTTACATAACGCTAAGCACAGGTAGCTTATCTTTGCATTTGTTGTTACATAACGCTAAGCACAGGTAGCTTATCTTTGCATTTGTTGTTACATAACGCTAGGCACCGGTAGCTTATCTTTGCATTGGTTGTTACATAACGCTAAGCACAGGTAGCTTATCTTTGCATTTGTTGTTACATAACGCGAAGCACAGGTTGCTTATCTTTGCATTTATTGTTACATAACAATAAGCACAGGTAGATTATCTTTGCATTTGTTGTTACATAATGCTAAGCACAGGTAACGTATCTTTGCATTTGTTGTTACATAACGCTAAGCACAGGTAGCTTATCTTTGCATTTGTTCTTACATAGCGCTAAGCACAGGTAGCTTATCTTTGTATTTGTTGCTACATAACGCTAAGCACAGGTAGCTTATCTTTGCATTTGTTGTTACATAACGCTAAGCACAGGTAGCTTATCTTTGCATTTGTTGTTACATAACACTAAGCACAGGTAGCTTATTTTTTCTTACGCATTAATAGGTAAGTACTAATCTTCCTGACACGTTGAATGACAGGGTGTATATAAAATCCAAGTTTTTGCATAAATTATATTCCGCTTTGACGTGTATGTGTTAGTATGGGATTGTTGCCTTAAATGTCTGATTTACATGTAATGTGCATATTCACACCAGACTGCTTGAAAATAAAATTGTTAAAAAAAATTAAATTGTATACTTTTAGAAGCTCAAATTATGTGACTAGATGTAATAGAACAAAATAAATCTTAGCCATCATGATGATTTCATTCCGTATATAGATAAATATTTTAGTCGTGAATTTGAATTAGCGACTATTGTCTGTAATTAAATTTCACAACTAAAAAAATTATATTAAGTTATCTGAAATGAAATCATGTGTTAAGATTTATTTCAATACATTATATCTATGTACACAATTTAAGTATTTTTTGAAACTTTACCACTGGATAAGACGATAACCGAGCCTGTCATTACAGTTGTAAATTTTCAAAAATATTCTGTTAGTCTGCAACTGGACTGAAGTCTGAAGACTGAACTGGACTCATATCTTATAGCGCATGCATTACATCTACTAGGTGCTTGATAGTCGCAGCTCGTCTCTCCCAAGGGGCATTGGCTGTAGTGGTTCAAGTCCACTGTGTGTCAGAAAACAACGCATGCTACACAAGACATTCTCTCACGTCTCTTTCTCATCTCTCCTCTCTAGTTGTAATTTAAAATGAAAATGACAGCCACGCCACAATGTGCACATCAATTTTTCAATTGATACATTTTGTACAAATAAATGAGCCATACCGAGGGGTGAAATGTTAACTTAGTTATGGAAAAAGTCTGGAATTTCTGCAGTAGGCATACAATATGAATATCATTCTCGTGAGGAAAGCAGTCATATTTAAATGTTGTGTTTTACTGATGTCTTATTATGCTATGATGAGTAAGTAAGTAGACTTATTGTCATCATTGGCATTGTGTGAATGAATTGTCTGTTATATTTCAGGTGCTACATGAGAGAAAATTACCAGCAATGAGAGAACCCTTGCATGTTTCCAGCACATCAAAGGCTGAAGATCCACCAAGTGAAACTAGGATGTTAGTGATTTAAGGCCCCGTAAGTTAAAGCGCAAATATAATGACATTCTGGATGAAAAGGAAAAATCCTTAAAGCACTATCAAAATACATTAGCGACATCCAGAAAGCAAATTAAGAGGCAAAAAACACTATTAATAATATGAAGGACGTTTTCACAGACCTTAAAGAGAAAAATCTTCTAAATGAAAATGGATTGGTAGTTTTAGAAAATTATTTTTCTGGTGTAAGCCTTGATTTGTTTAAGAAACAGCGTCTGGCTGACAAAGGTCACTATAGCGAAACACTGAAATCATTTGCCGTAACGTTGAACTTTTATTCACCCAAAGCATACAGCTATGTACGTGATGCATTGAAATTCTGCCTTCCACACCCAAGCACTCTTAGAACATGGTATTCGACGGTTGACGGTTCACCAGGTTTTACAGAGGAGGCATTCAATGCAATTAAACATCAGGCTAGTTCTGCAAGTGTGCCACTTTCATGTGCCCTCATCTTTGATGAAATGGCACTTAAGCAAGTGGTAGAGTGGGATGGGAAAAACTTTGTTGGTTATTTTGATCTTGGTATTGGTGCCGTCGTAGATTCAGTTCCTGTGGCCAAAGAGGCGCTTGTATTTATGGTTGTAGCTATAAATAGCTCCTGGAAAACTCCAATCGCATATTTCCCTATTGATGGTATGTGTGCCATTGATAAGGCTAATCTTGTCAAACAGGTGATCTTGAAAGTTCATGATTGCGGGGCTTCTATTGTATCTTTGACTTTTGATGGATCAACTGTTAACATATCCACGGCCAATCATCTAGGTGCAGTGCTGTGACCAGATATTACTACAATCCAGCCCTATTTTGCCAATCCGGTCGATCCCACCACAAAGGTATTTGTATTTCTAGATCCCTGCCACATGATTAAGCTTATCAGAAATTCATTTGCCCATAATGGTATTTTAGTAAACATGGATGGTAAGCAAGTTCAGCGGTCTTACATTAAGAAAATTGTATGATCTGCAAACAAGTGAAGGTTTCCTTCCGGCTGGCAAACCGATTGCGAAGGAATCACATCGAATGGTATCAGCAAAAGATGAAAGTGAAGCTTGCAGTGCAAGCTTTAAGTTCATCTGCATCTAAGGATTTAGATTTTGTGGAGAATGTCTTAGAATTGCCCGAGTTCATCGAATGTGGACCCACTGCTGAGTTCTGGTCTTTCTTTGATCGTCTGTTTGACATGCTAAATTCAAGAAATGCTTATGCTAAAGGGTATACAGCTGTCCTACGTGAATCTAACAGTCCGCTCTGGTTATCCTTTCTCCACAATTCCCTTCAGTACCTCTGTGGTCTTCAACTAAATGGGGGTACCAATGATTACTTCGCGAAATCGTACACCAATAATCGGGTTTGTAGCAGCATGTATGGCTCTTCCTGTTATGCTTGATGGTTTTTCAGTTTGATACGCGGTAGACGTGGTTGGAACAACAACCCATCATCTCAGCAGTTTCGTGCAGGCTATCAGCGTACGTAGCAATTTAACCCCGCAGGATGATATAGGTATACTATTAGTTACACCAGTGTTTTGACAGGGGTATAGGCTGTTACCACACGCGCAAACAAAGATAATTGTTTGTGCGTGAGGTAACACAGCATTTACCCGCGTCAAAACACTGGTGTAACGAATTTATTACCCCTCAGACGTCGAAGATAGAGATTTGATCATAACGTGACAATATAATTAGATAAGCACTTCTTGAATTAGACATCTGTAGGCTAGTTCTGCAAGATGAAATTGACACGTTTTGCCTTGACTGTACGCCAAAAACGCCGTCTATGGTTGTGGTCGCACTAGAGAGTTTGCGATCGATAATTAACTTGCCGTTTTATGGCTATAATTAATTTGTAGAGTACTGCATTCGCTATTCGACTACAAGTATTTTGCGGGGTATAAAACCTTGCTGCAACAACAGCTCCCGTCAAATTAGTTTCAAAATATGCAACAACGTTTCCGTATTGTTGTCTTGAAATTGAGTCACTTGAAATCTTGAAATTCAACAATTCCGAAGCGGGCGCGTATCCGCCATTTTAGCAACATGCATATTATTATAAAGAGCTTTATGGTTAGCTGCGCAGTAAAACTAAAACATGTTTTCCACACGGGGGATACCGTGTGCTATTGCCCTCGAGCGAGAGAAATACAAGATCATCCATCCCTGATCTTAACCAATTAAATAACAGCATTTGGTCATGTGACATTACTGAGGGGTAGTAATAGTTGGTACACCTCTCCAGCAGCATGCAGAATTAGAAAGGTACAATGACACACACAGTGTGTCTTTAAGTCGTAGGTTTGAAGTTTTGCCTCCAGGCAGTGACAATACAGCTCATGTAGATGTTGTATCAAATGAGCATGATTATTCCCAGGTTGTTATAGTTTTGCATTGTTGCAGTCTGTCTGTATATGCGCAGAATATTGTTGTGTATATTGCAGGATTTATTGTTCGAAAATTGTTGAGGAGCCTTACTTGTAGCACATGTTCAGCAGCCTTAACAGCTGCAGCCGATGCAGTTACATTTTCTGAATTTTTGGTTTAAAAAAACAATGGTGGATTAACAGTGCCATCACCGGACGTTGTTAAAATTTGCAACATAACTGAAAAGTGCATATTAGAGGGTTCATTGTCAATGGTAGGCCGGATAGCTCACGAAATCTGGTACTACAAGTACAATGCAAGGTATTGTCATGTCTTCCATTGGGACAGTTATTTCTCTCCCTTAGTGAGCATATATATGATTCTGAGTTTCCTTAAAGTCATGCAATGTCGCTAATTAAATTAATCATAAAGGAATACACTATAGTGAAGCACTTTTATATTGGCCGGCTATGCACAGAAGGTATCAAAGGTCGTAATGTCAGAAGCAAATTGACCAAATCAATTCTGTTTTAAGGTCAGTAATATGGCATGATAATGATGTACGACCACCTTTGGCCATTTAGTGGTCAACTGAGCCACCGACAGGCTCTGCAGTGGTATTGGACAATGTCCATTCGCAGGTCAACAGGCCATTTTTAAAAATTTATCACTCGGAGACTGGCTCGGTAACAGAATCAGTCATTCCAGTTCTAAATTTTCAAAAATAGTCTTGTCCGGCGAATGGACACTGATTCAGCAAAACTTGCTTTTTTGACCATTTAATGGTCAAAATGATTATTGGCTTTCATTGCTCTTAGATATTACAAATCTTCCACATGTGAAACTGTTTTGCATTTTGAATTGGTTATGCTAAAAGATGTTGCTGTTCTCGATAGCAACAGCTTTCTGTTACCTCTGTAATATATCTCCCAATGTGAAAATAAATCAACTTGATTGTGGAGTAATTATCACTTTCAAGCTGGGGTGATTCAAATTCAAATCATGCAGATAAGCTGCGGAATATTTTGAAACTGTTTTGGACTGGACGCCTTAGTTTTGTGCTAATATAAATGCCCAAAAACTATCTTTCAGTTCTGTATTAGATCTGTCTTACCGTTAAATGAATTTACTTTGTATAATGTCTGTATAATACTTGTAGATTATTCCACAATAGTGCTGAAATTATTGCCAAATTAAGGACACCCGCAATGATAATGATATAGCGACAGAATGATATAATTGATAATGCAATTATTTATGTTATATTGCTACATCTATGTTGGCTCAATTCTACAAAATGACAATGATATAAAGATAATATGTTTGTAATAAGAATAATATTGGTGTTAAAATGAAATAAGTTGTGTAATGTTAAAGTTATAATAATCAAAATAACATATTTTTATAATGCCATAATGTTGACAGTGATATGATGGTAATACTGATGATGATGACGATAATAATCAAAATGATAATAATAATCAAGGTAACCAGTGCTGGTGACAGTACTAGTGATTGTAATAATGATGATAATAATATTTGTAATAATATATATGTACATAGTTATTTGTAAATATTGTACATTTGTGTAAAATGTGACCTGGATTTGTAAATAAATTGAATTTGTTACCATTTCCCTGTAAGGGGAAGAGGGTATTTTTGTCTGCACACGTCTGTATCTAAAAAAACCTGCCGTACACGATGATTTCCAGAATTCGGCCGTGATCCAGTTAAAATAATCTGGAACGGATCGGATCTAATTATGGATCTATGAATATCTCAGAAACTACTGGTCCAGTATGGCCCACGTTTCAACACAAGAAAGCATGTGCCATACACTAGAATTCCACAACTTTCGGCACAATCCGAAAAAATACCGAAAATCTCATAACATCCTGATAATCAGAAAACTTTGTGCATGGTGAGAAAATCGAGTGGGCAAAGGGTCTGCAACCTCTAATTGTAATTGTACAAATGGTATGATTATAATGATATGATGATATAACAATAGAGTGACAATGATGATAAAGATCTATGCTTCATAATTCAATTTCAAAACAAGCATACGGGTAGGTTGTTGGATATTTTGAAATCAATCTGACTTGAAGCCGCCATAGACAACGGCAGCTAATGCTTTGATGGTAAAGATTTGTCCAAAAAGTTTTTTATTAAAGTTTTGCTTAAGTAGTGATTGCCTATTCGTTGGCTGTTTTTTTACTTTTACCATGGGAATGACTGGCTTTGTAATCGAGCCAGTCATTCCAGTGATAAAATTTCAAATATATTTCTTTCTTGTCCTTCAAATCGACATTCCTCCAGACCACTGTAGAGACCGATTTTTGTCTGGCATGACGATTAAAGGGTTAAAATAATATTTGTTATCATTATCATGTAGTATGTCAATATCTCTATTTCACAATGAAGCTACTGTCTACTTTTGTAAATATGCATTTAATTTATCATGTTATTATTTCTAATAAATCTAGATTAATTTATCTGATTCATTTGTTTGTGACTAAGATATATTTACCCATTTCACACCAAGATTAAGTATCATTTTATACCCCGCCAAGTATTTTGTGATGGCGCCGTCCGGGCGGGTGGCAGATTGGTTTCTGGATGATAACTCTGGTTACTATTTATCGGATCGCTTTGAAACTCTTCATAGGCTGTTTGGACTACTCTGGGGGAACAGACCTATCGAAATGGAGGAATCCAGTTTATGGATCAATCACATGACGTCATAATCAACTATGTCACATATAGCTTGACGTCACAATCCAGTGTCATAATCAATTCTCTTCATTGATGACAATGCACGTCCACACCGGGGATGAGTCGTTAATGAGTTTTTGACTATCCATGGTACTGAGAGAATTTTGTGAACTAACTCTCCAGATCTCAATCCCATAGAGCATTTGCGAGATCAGTTGAAGCGAGCTGTTTACAGTAGAGTGAGCGATGGCACTGCTTGGTGGCATGCATCATTTGTTACAAGAGGAGTGGGTGGCTATCCCGCAACATCATGTCACTCGACTCATCAACACTATGAGAGCTCGGTGTCGTAATGTGTTACAGCGAAATGCTGGATACACATGTTATTAACGCAGTTAATCTGTGATCAAATGACGTGCTGTATGTTTGTTATGATTTGACTGAACGCTCAATGAAATCTCTGTTTTGTGGTTGCTAATTATGACACGAATTGATAGTGAATAAAATTGGCTTTTGCAATTTCTGAAATGGGTCAGTTTTGCATTCAAGGCATGCTCATTAACACAGCGAAGGAACTTTCCGGGCATGAGAATTTCCGGGCATGTTGAGCGGCGTAAAAAATGGGTCCAGATCGGATCAAAGTCGGGATCTATGGATATCTTGTAAACTGCTGGTCCAATTTGATTCACAGTTTAACACTTAGGATTCTACAACGTTTGGCATGGTCTGAAAAAATCTGGAAAATCTGAAAACTTTATGTGACAAAAAATGGGAGGGCGAGGGTCTGCAATCTGATTTCTCTCGTTTATCAGGTTATTATTTTTAATAAATCTCTAAATTTTTCTGATCTATTTGTTTGTTCCTAAGATATAGTTACCCATTGCAGCCATGCATACCAAGATTAAGCACCATTTTACCATTTTATTATGCTAAATATTTTGAAATTAAAAAAATGATGAAAACAAAACGTTCCATAGTTATTGGGGAAAATTAGAATTTTCACCAATACAGTGATTGCCTTGGTTAATCTGTATGTTTGTCTGTCGGCTTCCAGCCTTGGTTAAGTTCTTGGTAATGGTTTAAGCTCTGCATATATTGTCTTATATCAGTTAATCCTATTGAAACTAAATTCGAACACATGGTTACCTTATTGAAACTAAATTTGGACACATGGTTACCCCAGGTAGTACAATGAAAGTGAGGTCACAGGGTCAACGTCATCGTGACCTTGAGCAATATTCAAGTTTTTCAAGTTAGGTTTTCCGTTAATTTTTCTGTAAATTAACTACGTATTGCCTTTACCTCAGGATTTCTTCACCCTATTGCAATCAAATTTGGACACATGTTAATACCTATATCAAGAGAATGCATAGTATATTGGTCTGGCAAGTATGATGATGTATCCAGTCCTCAATCATGCTGTCTTTAATCATAGCTTTATTCATGAATACTCATTATTCCCTTCCATGACCCCCTGAATGCGTGAGAATTTTACTGATCAGCCTAGCCTGGACGCAGAAGACCGGGCAGCCATTTCTCACATTTGCCCATGGTTGTTGCTTTTTGGAGGGGGTTGGTGATGGTGGATGGAATGGACATGGTAATGGGGCGTGGCCACAATAGGAATAGGGCCTAATATATTTATCACAATTGTTGGGGGTGACTGTTCCGCCGATTATATAAAAATATATCAGAAGTCATTTTGAAAACAATTTGACTAAAAGTTACTTTTTAACCAACGTTATAATACTCGTTAACATTTCAAGGTGGCTAAATATAGAACCGGTAGAATATTTTTGAAAACTTTGACTCTCTCCAGACATCTAAAGCGTCCAATCTTAGTTGTAAAGTAAGCTGATTTCTCTCTACCATTTAACACACGTTTACTTATGTTGATAATATGCCTAAATAATGGGAGGTACGGTAAATACGAAGATTGTTAACCATTTTGAAAATGATTTCGCTGATTCAGGTACAAATCTCACTGAAAATCGGGGATTATTTAAAACATACGTCCATCTAAATAATTTAAATTATGTTCCAATTTTAATTTTTTAAACTTGTAATTGGTTTTTACTCAACAGTGGTTTGTTTGTTGACTACTTAGACACGGTATTGAGCAACAACAGTAATGAATATTGCTGACTATTTTGAAAGGAATTTCGTTGAAATGAGGGGTCTACTTGACAAAATTTACTTTTAAGATGCCTGAAAATCGGGAATTATTTTAAAAAGACCCTTCTATATATGTTCCAAAATTTATTTTAAAATCTCAAGTAATTTTGACACAACAGTGGTTTTAGACACTGCATATAACAACAACAGTAATGAATATTAACTAACTATTTTGAAAGGGATTTCGTTGAAATACTTAACCGATATGTCTGAAAATCGGGGATTATTTAAAACATGCACCCTTCTACATATGTTCCAAATTGTATAGGGCGAGCTTTCTCTAGTCAATACCTCTACGGGGTACCAAGTGAGACTGAAGAGTTATCTTCTCATGGAATAGAGACGAGAGTGGGGCCCTCTGTTTGTTTGACTAAATAGCTTATTCGACTTTAGCCTATTTCATTTGGCGTAGTTGTCTGTTCTGTTTGCCATTGATGTCTGTTCTGTTTTTCATTATTGTCCGTTCTGTTTGTCGTAGTTGTCTTTTCTGTTTATCATTGATGTCTGTTCTGTTTGTCGTAGTTGTCTTTTCTGTTTATCGTAGTTGTCTGTTCTGTTTGTCATTGATGTCTGTTCTGTTTGTCGTAGTTGTCTGCTCTGTTTGTCATCGATGTCTGTTCTGTTTGTCGTAGTTATCTGTTCTGTTGGTCGTAGTTGTCTGTTCTATTTGACAATAATCTATTCTGTTTGCCAATAGCCTGTTCTGTTTGATATTAGTCTCTTCTGTTTGACACATACGTCTGTTCTGTTTGATAATATCCTGTTCTGTTTGACACATTAGTCTGCTATGTTTGGCATTAATCTGTTCTGTTTGACGGCGTGGCCTGGATTGTTTGGTATTTCTTTCCGGTCCATTTGCAATTAGCCTGTTCCATTTGCGTTTTGTATTTTTGGCGGTGATGGCCTTCCATACGCGGGTGCGCGTTTACGCGAGTAACTGCGAGACTCAAATTTGTAGTAGCTCAGAAGGAACAAGTCCGGGTTGAATACTTGCCACGGTAAAATCAAAATTTATCAGGAGGTTTAACCAATAGCGGGATCAAGGAGGTCGGGATTCACGGTGCGCGCCTCCAAGGCCCCCCCCCCCCCCCAACCCACGCATTTGTAAACATTATATTCTAAGGCCATCTCCTGCGTTTCAGGACATAAATATCGACATAGGCTACTGTTGCCTGCAAATTTACCCGGTTTTGCGCAGTTTCTGCTGAAAAATAGTTGACTAAATTGGGAAAATCTGTATGTCAGCAGGCTACGACCATATAACGTGCAGTCGACGGTACGCCATCGCAAATACCCAAGCTTTCATCAACCTTTTAGCCTGACAACTGTACCCCTCACATAAGGCCGGAGTCCAATATAACAGTGATTTCACGAACTGGAATCGTGTATGGGTTGCTCAAATATAACAAATTTGGTTGAATTCCACCAAATCTTTGCAGATGAAATAGCTGGATGGGTCGAACTTAAGGTCGTGCAACAAGTGCATTCGCACACGACCTAAAATTTCCAGCCCCCACCCCCTCCCAAAGTAACACAAATCGTGTTTGTATTTATTTGCCCCTCTGACGCATAACACAACCCGACCCCCCCCCCCCCCCCCCCGAGCGGCCTTACGTTTGAAACACAACCGGAACTTTAGATATTTCTCTGGGGGCCCAGAACAAGAATTTTCAAAAACTTTACACAGGCTCCCTCTAAGTTCGGTCCTGTGAGAAATACCTTTGCTTTACAAATACACGGATAATACTTAATTTTACGGAGCAATCAAATCTGTAAGAAAGATTGCGGATTGAAGATGAAACTGAATAATTTTTGCAGTAATTTACCTAGCATTTTTGTTTGTGTACGTACATGGTATCTTGGAAATTAGCCAACGATCATCATGAGACTTGTAATGGCATAAAGCTGAGTATGTCAGCTAAATGCACAACTATGTTTCATTTTTCTCTATCATAATGATTAATGGTTTAAGTATTGGATTTGCCCTAATTTGTGCAAATTTTAAAACAGTGTGTCACTGTGAGATATGACCGTATAGGATATAAACCCTACCATTCCACAGAGGCATGGGAAATTTCGAGCTGATAGCAAATATTTAATAATATGCGCCTGACTAATCATAATCTCTTAGGCCAACGCGATATCAGAAACTACTCATACATCTCTAATCAAATAGGAATTATAACACACATGTGTTCAATAATGAACACATTCGCCATTGATCATGGAAATGCAAATTTGATTCTTCACGGTGAAATTCTGAGTAATAACAAAACACCCATTTTTAGTCAATATTTAAGGGAGCCCGCCCGAACACCGATTTTTTAGTCAAGTACGTGTAGACCAATATCTAGACCTATCAAGCAAGTATAGACGGCGGCCTAGACACTGGTCTAATCGACGTTATTTTAAAGCAAAACGTGTATATCTGGATTAGGTTATAATATTAACATAAACTACAAAATTATTATTGACCATATCGCACCAGAATGAAGCCATGCGGATTATAACTGGTCTGCCAAAATACACATTGCACCTTTGGCAAATCTTTATAGTGAATCGAGCATAATACCTCTACGGGAGCGCCGAAAGCACAAAAAACTTATTTTGTTCTATAAAATTATCCACAACGAGTGCCCTGACTATATACGTGATTTGATTCCTGAACGGGTGGGTAATGCTTCAAGATATTATCTTCGAAATTTAGAGAATTTTATGCCACCAAGGCATCGCCTTGAAAGTGTTTTAAAAACACCTAGTACCATCCAATTGTGGAACAATCTAGAAACAGCAATAAAGTCAGCGCCGTCTGTTTCGATTTTCAAAAGCAATCATACAAAAATCTGACCGAAATGTTTCAGAACAAATTTCCATATACTATTCCTCAGGTAGAAGGCGCGAAAATATCTTACTTTGCAAGCTCAGAAAAAATTGTAGCCAACTGAATAATGATTTATTTCGACACCATTTACTCGAAGAAAGAAACTGCCCAGAATGTCAAACGCCAGAAACATCTTTTCATTATTTCTTAGAATGTCGAAGATGGGAGAGTGAGAGAAGAGATTTATTTAGGGCCATAGTAGGATTTATGCCCAATATATGCTGCTAGTCTTCATTCTGAATGGAAATTCCTGATTTATCTCCACAAATGAACGATGTTTTGCTAAAAAAAATGTACAAAATTATATAAAACAAACCAAACGCTTTTAACATATACGTACTAACTGCTCCAAGTGTCATTTCATTAGCGTTGTGCTAAGTGATATTAAATCTCTCTCTCTCTCTCTCTCTCTCTCTCTCTCTCTCTCTCTCTCTCTTCTCTACTTTCATATTTATCATAGTTTCTTTACCTTTGCATTTAACTATTTTACGCATTTTGCCTAAATGATTATATAGGGAGAGGGCCTAGTTAAGTTGACAGAACTTGTGCCCAATCCCGTTGTATTATCAGTACAATAAAATATGTTAAAAAAATCGCACCTGTTAAATAAGTAAGTAAATTTGATGTAAAAAGGCGACAATTGCTTGATCTATTAGCAAAACGTAATTGTTTTTTAATTATCTCCTTATAACGCCACGTCAAGGACGTAGAGGGCGCTACGCCGTAGAAGCTGCGCAAAATTTTATTGCGCGTTATAACGTAATTCCCATCTTGCTATATCTATTATCTTTGGTACGGCCAGCTGCTCACTGTTTTGTTAGTAAACAACATTACACGGCAAAATGCTACCGCGATGGTATGTCAGAAAACGCCCCCACCGCCACCAGTACATGTGGATCCTGGTAGGCTATAGTGCCAATACAAGCGGCTGCTCAATAGATAATGTTTACGAATGCGCCCAAGATGACTATATATGGCCATACTGTCATAATGATTATCAGTGTGTGCATAGGCGAGAGAGTGCATAGATTTCGAAATTTGTTCTGGGGAAGAACCCTAACACACGTGTCATGC
>CM067359.1:135542294-135571398 GCA_034401795.1 Chaetoderma sp. LZ-2023a | reverse complement strand
CACGACACGACGATGTTAAATCCTGTGTCGGCCTGACAATCATACTATTCAAGACATCAACTTTGCTCTTCAAAATTAAACTCACACAATCAGTCATGTGTTTTTGAAAATAATATGAGCAAAGTTGTGGCGCACAATAACTGTGTCTTACAGAAACACGGAAACACACGGCTGAGTCCCACCTGACAAGTATTACTAGACATATTCATCCGATCTGTTACATAAGTTAACACAATTTATCCCATTCCATCCTGAATACACATAATTACAATTTCCCATTATGCAATGTCAAATGGCTCTCTGTCAGACCTGTTCCATCAAATTTCAAACCATATTTGAGCAAGTAGATATTCAGAATGAAGTGCGTTAGACAAAGTGAACGATTTTTAAGTTCAATTCATGGAGGCCTTAGAGATTGTGCACGTGACGTATTATTTAGATTATTCAATCTGGTTCATTAAAACGCAATGGCAAATCTAACGATCAGCATTAAAGCAAATACATCTCTGCAATATAAGCGACCAACAGCGTAATTCTAAAAAAACCCATAGGATACGGACACACAAATCATTAACCAATTAAATTGCATAAATCATTATTCAGGAGTTGACAATGTTAAATTTATTTGAGTATGTCGTTGCGTGCGCGCGTGCGTGCATGCGTGTGGGAGTGCACGCGTGCGGGTGTGTGTGTGTGTGGTTTTGCGTGAGTGGATGCGTTGTGAAGTGTGCGGGGTGTGTGTTCCTTAATGAGCGTCGTGGTGTGCGCGTGTGTGTGAGCGCGCGGGTATATGTGCGTGTTTGAGTGTCTTAGAGGTATCTTTGCGGTAAGCGCCACTTCCCCTTTACACGACAATAATTTCTTCATCTGTAGGCGATTCATTAGACGTAACACTTACTGGTCAAGTTACTAGGGGTGCCGGAAGAACGGGGATAGCAGGGAGGGGCAGCTGCCCCGTTGTCCTTTGGGCAGGGGGGGGGGGGGCAGCTGTGCCCTTTATCAGTTTATCTGCGAAAAATGTGTAAACTTTACCTTTAGACCTAAATACAAAATTTTTAGAAAATTCAGAGCAGACTGATCAGTTGTATTACAGTTCCATTGTTTTGGCATTAACACAAGTCCATAAAGGAATATGGGAGAGCTTCTAGGCCGAATCAAGTCATCAATGCAAACGCTATTTGCATAGTGGCAGTTACATGTGACATATTGACTTTTGCCGTAAATGTTGCACGCATCTTTGCTAGTAAAGGTAAGATACATAGTCATATACTATTTGAATTTTTGAAGTGATACTGGTCTACGCTCTGGTAATGCCTTGCTTAGTGGTTCGAATAGAATATATGTGCAATGATGGGCGGCTGCGTGCAGCAATGTGGGAACACTAGAGGATATTAGAATTAACAGCAACTCTCAAATTCAGGTTTTTAACTGGCGTGTGAAGCAGATGCAAAGGTATAAATAATTTGTATACACATCTCCAAAGTGCAATGTCGGTGGGTGTATTTGAGGAATGTGTCTAAGATGTGTTGTGCCCCCCCCCCACCCCACACACATAGAATTGAAGGAGGTGTGGCTGGGGCCTCCATCGAAAGAATGTAAAAATTAGATGCACTTAGATGCCATCTCCTGTATCTCCTGCATCTCTAAGTAATAAACATCATCCTCTTGGATTTTTAATAGTGTGCTATTTATATGAGTATGAACCCCTCCCCACCCCACCCGCACCACCCCACCTTCCACCCCTACCAACTTGTACGGCTGTGAAACACATATCTAGCCATGTCAAGCCCTTTGAGTTCTAATAATAAAAGATTATGCCGCCATCCAGACGTAAACAAAATTAGATATTCGAAGGTCTCCTTTGGATAGCCCAGGCCAAATGTACGTCTGACACCCACACTCCAATATGGCTAAGTAAGAGGCTGCGAAATCATGATTTAAATTACTTATTCCATACACACTAGCCGTTGAATAGTTTGTTACTAATTTGACGTAATTGTGTTGCTACCTCATCTGTCTATTCATCAGGCATATGTCCATCGTATTCTTTAAGCGAGTCTTTGCTGGGCAAGAAGGATCCATAGTGTCAGATTCATGGTTGGTCCCGGAAAGCTGCTGGGTCGATTTTGGTGGAGACCATCTTGGATTTTGCACTATTTAAAAAATTACATTTAAAGACAAGTGAAACCGGTTGACATGAAACTCAAGAAACTTCATGCTCTTCATCTAGGGCAAGAGCTGAACAAATCTTGTTCACATGTTCAACATGATTGGCAGATTTTTCTTGGAAAAACTAGTTTTCACAAAAAACGCATTTTCTCTGAATCACACTGATCGCAAATATAATTAGGAACTAAGGTATAATTAAACATTTTCAATGCAAACTGTGCAAGTCCATCGTGAAGACACATTCACAAATGCACGCATGCCCAACGCATGCATCTGATACAACAACCCGCTCACATTGTGAATTGGGAATAGGTTCAATTGACCAAAGAATATATAAGTTCATCGATTAACATTGCTCTAACATTTATACACAATTATAAGAAACTCAGAATGCAGGAAATCGAGTCATGAGCCAGCACATTTCAATTTTTTTTCTCGTGGTGGGTAGGTAGGTTGGTAACACCCTTGTATGCGAGGCTGGTGACGGAGGGGGGGAGGGGGTGTGGGGTGAGGGTGGTGAGAATATCCATTTCATATCTTTCTCCAGACAATGCCATCCAATGTGCCATTTTGTGGAACCTGCCCCCGCCCCTCAAATTTACTTCTGGCCCTCCTGCAAGTTACAGATCCAAAAATACGATCAATTAATTAATAAATCGGCCCCATACAATAATACCAGAGCTGCCGGGTTGAACGGAACAAATAATTTGTCAATAGACGGATACTGTCGAGGCATCATTATTGAATGCATTTAAAAACAACAATATAGGCTTATTCATTGATAGATATATACACAGACATCACACATCGACACATAAATGAACATATACTTTGTAATACGACCTTCCAACACAATCTGAACCTATAAACTAGCAATTATGATGCGGGCACGTGCATTGTTAACCAGCAAATTGTATACGGCATTATGCAATACGTAGATGAAAGGCATACATTAAAATCAGTTTTCTGCATGCGTGAGTGCACAGGTATGTGCGCATGCTTGTGTGAGTGAATGCGTACGAGTGCGCGCGTACGCGTGCGTGTGTCTGCTGCGAGTGCATGCAAGCACGTGAGTGCGCCCCAGATTGCATATTTAAAGCACGATCCCAATATCAACAGGAGGGCGATATTTATCCAATAAATGAATATAAATCATTGTTTCGAAACTGAGCTGGTCGGCCACGAAGAATATAATTACTTTTGAGACTGATCACGTTTATCCCACGGATCAGATCCGTAAACAATAGGCATTTACATAGTATAATGAAGTACAATATTGTCACTTTGACGTTGGGTCGGTGTACGTTCACAATATTATAAGTTCTATGAGAGCGGTGATCAGATTATATACGGTTAATGTCCTGAAATAATAGGGGGAACTAAATGTGTTTGAGGATCTGGTAGTCGACTGGCACATCTTCCAGATTAGCCCACCTACGCATCAACACTGACCATAGCCATAGAATGTCTGCAGGGACTTCACACACTCAACGAAATTGCGTTCACACTGTCATTAGTGGCCCATGTACATACAAAGCTGTGCATGAACTCACCACAAACTAATCCTACGTCTGCTATCCATAGCACATTGACTGCCTGCAGGATGTATTGTTCTATGGACGTATGTGAATTAAAGATTTATCAAACATCTGCTTCCAACACAATCTGAAATATGTTCATCTCATGCCACAGTCATCAACTTCCTTGGGCACCAAAACTTCAGCATATTAAATTTTGAGATCAAAATTAATCCAAATATCGAATTACCAATAGGTGATGCTGGCGCTGGAATACCATTATTAATATGGGCCAAATCGGTTTTTGATGAGTAGCCAACACTGCACAACTACTCGACCACCCATAGCGGTTCATTATTGTCACCTAGATGAGTAAGATGACGTACACAGTCGCGATAATTTACAGTACATGGCTGAAATCTTACTGTAGGTCCATTAAAACCGATGAGCTGTTCATATGCACAATTTACAAAAAGTTCTTCATGGTATCCTTTTTACAAGATATTATAAATATATTGTCCGACCAAAATTTAGATCCTCCACCATGTTGTAGGTATCGGTAGTAGTCCAGCTCCAATGGGGAATAGTTCAAAATTAACAAAATTAATATTACATTTTTCACCTGTTTTATTATTCTACACAGTTTTTATACGCATCACATCAAAAACAGCCCTCTCGTGTGAAGAAAGTTTGTTCAGCTCTTGCCTTAGATGACGTTTTTAGTTTCAGGCCAATGAGCCAAGCAGTTTCACAAAAGATCTTTAAATGTAATTTTTAAAATAGCTTCCCAGGATTTTAAAACTAATATTATTGGAAGGTGTTATTTCCTGATGTAGCAACGCCGCCAAGTCAAATTAGTAACAAATTATTCAACAGCTAGCTGTATTGAATGAGTGATTCAAATTATGATTACGCATCCTCTTACATAGCCATATTGGCGTGGGTGTCGGAGGGGCATCTGACCCAGGCTTAGACTAATTAAAGGGGGCCTTCAAATGACTGATTTTGTTTTCGTGTGGGCAGTGGCATCATCGCTTATGGCTAGAACTCAAAAAGCGTGACGTGGCTAAACATGTGTATCACGACCATAGGAGTTGTTAGGTGTGTGTGTGTGTGTGCGTGCGTGCGTGCGTGCGTGCGTGCGTGCGTGCGTGCGTGCGTGCGTGCGTGCGTGCGTGCGTGCGTGCGTGCGTGCGTGCGTGCGTGCGTGCGTGCGTGCGTGCGTGCGTGCGTGCGTGCGTGCGTGCGTGCGTGCGTGCGTGCGTGAGTGGTCATACACAAATTACAGTATTCGAAAGCCCAAGATAATGATATTTATAATGCAGAAGATGGCTTCTAGGTGCATCTAATTTCCACATTAGTCCTAGAGAGCCCCCACCCCCATGACCACACCTACCTCCCATTATGGGACAACAAATCTTAGACCCATTCCTCAACTTCCCCCACCGACATCGAGCCCGCACTAGGGTCATGTGACACTTTTTTCTACCTTTGCATACAGCATACGCCTAACGCGTCAATTTAGAAATGTGATTTTGAGAGTTGTTGTCAATTCTAGTATTCCATGAGTGTCGCCAGGAATCGCCTCTGTGTGCCAGCTACCATGCACATGACTGCGCCCAGCCGCCCATCGCAGCACATATATTCTATTCTATACCCACTAAGGCATTACGGGAGAGTGGGACACTATTATATCATATTCCTATTTTACCGTTACTTGCAAAATGCGTGGAATGTGTTCAGATTTGAAGTATCACAAGAATGATAATATACAAAACACATCAATAATAAAGTAGTGAATATGTCACATGTAACTACCACTACATAAATAGCGAATTATAGAGTTGTGAATTGAAAATAGAAACAGAGTTTCACCATTGTGAGTCGAATGTGAAAACCTGGGTACAAATAGTAATTCCACGTCGCTATTAGACTTCTGAGTAGAACGTGATAGTCAGGGTAGACGAATGATTTCAGCCTAAAAGCGTTACGTTACGGGCGGAAGGCCAAAACACGTTACAGCCGAACTTTAATACAACTGCTCAGTCTGCTCTGAATATTCTAAAAATCATTTGTTGAAGTTCTAAAGTAAATTTATGGGTAAAGGGCACAGCTGCCCTCTCCGCCCCCGTGCTTCCGGCGCCCATGTATTTGACTGATGTTCAGCTTATCAACAAGCATGTCTATGGTTAACCATAACATAGCCAACAGGCAATAATAGCAATGGGCAATAACTCTCTACCTGCTGAATATTTTGAAAGCAATTTGACTGAAAGTTGGTGGCCGCCTCTGTTCAATATTTTGAAAATAAATGGACGTTGATTAAAAAAGCAACATATTTCTAAATAATTCCAAAATATCCAAAAGCATACATGTATCATTCATTGCTTTGAAGTTGTGGTTAAATAATTACTGCTTTAAAGATTGTATAGGCATACTACAAATATTGTTATAATTTGGTATTTTTGGAACATAATTTGAATGGAAGCAATATTCTATTCCAAGGTGCTTTAAATAAGGACGTATCAATTTTTCCATTGCTTTGACCATGTCTCTCTCTCTCTCTCTCTCTCTCTCTCTCTCTCTCTCTCTTTCTCTCTCTCTCTCTCTCTCATGTTCTCTCCGCCACACACAAAGAGCACACACCACCCAACACCATCCACCCTCTCACCACCCACCACCCACCACCCACCCAGCCTGTCTCCCACAACTCCCTTTCTTCCCTCACTTCCGGTCCTGCTGGTCCCAGGCCCAGTAGCTTTGGCACCATGAGCCCCTCCCCCACCCCATATCTCATGGATTATGTTTCTGCTGCTGCTGCTGCCACCGGCGCCGCCGCTACTACTACTACTACTACTACTACTACTACTACTACTACTACTACTACTACTACTACTACTACTACTACTACTACTTACCACTACTACTACTACCGCTGCCGTTGCCGCTGCCACTAGCTCCATCGTCGCCACCACCACCACCACCATCAACCGTGACTACCACCTAGCCACTACCACTGCCGCTACTGCCGCCACTACCACTGCCGCCACTACCACTACTCCCACTACCAATGTCGCCACTAACACTGCCGCCATTACCACAACCGTTACCACTACCACTGCCGCCACTACCACAACCGTTACAACTACCACTGCCGCCACTACCACAACCGGTACAACTACCACTGCCGCCACAACCACTACCGTTACCACTACTACTACTACTACTACTACTACTACTACTACTACTACTACTACTACTACTACTACTACTACTACTACTACAACTACTACTACTACTTCTACTACTACTACTACTACTACTACTACTACTACTACTACTACTACTACTATTACTACTACTACTACTACTACTACTACTACTACTACTACTACTACTACTACTACTACCGCTTCTGCTAGCTTAAAATTGTATAAAGATCGATTGTCTTTAATCTTTCTTCAAGAATCAAGAACTGGCCGTCCAATGGCGGGTGGTAAGGGCACTTCCGGCGCATATGATAACTATGGAATCAAGGGATTGTGCAGGCATGTGCATACTGGGAATACAGAACGCAATGCTTTGAGGTTTAAGATTTTATTGCAACAAATATACAGATAGCAAATAAACCAATTCATACCCAAATATTACACAAAAAATAGTAGAATATTACTGATAGATTGAATTATTACACTAATTACTGATAATGTCTTATAAACTGTAGGCCTATATGTTTCCATCATATCCCAGATAACACAGCTTACCGGCCCGATGCCAGAACGATACCGTATCGGCCCAGCTAATCGGCCCGGTAAGCTGCGTTATCAGGGGATATATTCATCTATATTATAATATGCACTATCCATGTAATAGGGTAGACATATAGCCTACAGCATGAAGCATGAAATAACTCTTAGAACGAGAGTCAATTGTGTTCTCACGATCTAGCGGCCAAGCGGGGTAATCTGGTGATTTATTTCACTCGCAGACCCTCACCCAACCCACCTCCACCCGAATAAACCATGTGTCGCCATCAATGTACCAAATACTGATAACTATAGCCCTTATCAGTTTTATGTACAGCATAAACATTCATCCTGAGTTTAACGCATTTACTTCGGCTCTTTTTTTCTAGTCGTCATCGCTGTCGCTGTTGTTGAAAATTGTTATTGTTGTTGTCGTCGTCGTAGTCGTAGTCGTAGTCGTGGTGGTGGTGGTGGTGGTGGTGGTGGTGGTTATCTTCTTCTATAAGGAATCATTGCAACACCTTTTGGTAACGCGGTTCTAATAATATACACCAGTGTGACACAGGTTCAGGACACACACATCCCCCATCCATCCCCCGCCCACACACCCACACACCATACACCCACCCACCACACACACGCACGCACGCGCGCGCATGCACGCAGGCACGCACACACTTGCACGCGAGCGAACACCGGCGGCAAATACGCCTATAACGCGTTAACCCTTTCATACCAAAGCCGACGAAAACCTGCCTCCGCAATGGGTTTGAGGAATATCCATTTGCAGGCCAAGAAGGCTATTTTGCAAATTTACTACTGAAACCAGGGCCGTATTTAGATATGTGGGGGCCCTGGGGCAAAGAATGGGGGGGGGGGCGGGCTGGGGGTCCTTTCCCCCCCCCCCGCCACCCCCCAAAAATGGCGCTTTCTTTCGTTGTAAAATAATTTTATTTTGCAGATTTTCGTAATTAACATTGTTGCCGAACACCAAACAAGAATTGGGGCCCCCACAAATATTAGAATATAATTATAATGCGTGATTAAGAGTTCTAAACTAATAAAGTTTGCTTTAAATGTCCTATAACTTCCAAAAAAGTGCATAATTTGTTTTCATTTTTAAATGGGGGTTGGGGTGGGGGCTTGCTTGAGGGGGGGCCCCCGGGGCTTTTGTCGCTCGAATCCATTGATTTATCATCACGCCCGCGTGACATTTACGAGGAAGTCAGTCGTAAATACAATTAGGACCCGTCATTGTTATCAGCGCACGCGCCAGACCTACTATTTAATTACTGATTTATTCATTTCTCCTGACAGCGTATACAGATGTTATTTATTTTGCGAACACGCGCAGTGTCGCCATAAACTCAGATACCATAAATGTTGGAAATCGAATGAACGGGGAATATCGTATTACCTAAGGGAAGGAACTCCTTCAAAACTCTATATAACATGTTTATGAAGGAGTTACTGTTCTTTGAATATATGTAACTATTCGCATTATTGGCATAATTATAGAAAACAACATTAAGAAAAGCAAAAACTTAATGTCTAAGAACCATCAGAATATTTATAATATTTTCTATTAAGGATTTAAATAGATATTGTACAGATTTCTGTAGGAATTGTTTGGAATAAATTTTACCAGTATGTTCCAATGTCAATTCCCATAGCGTGTATTCCGTTTCGTGTAGGACTATATAAGGATAGTTAATAACATAAACGTTCTGTACTTGCTCCGGCAGTACATATACTAAAATTGGAACGATACAGAGAAGATTAGCATGGCCCCTGCGCAAGGATGACACGCAAATTCGTGAAGCGTTCCATATTTTCTATATATATATATCATTTCATTAAATCTTCAAGTTCAAACTTGCTTTATTTCGTGGTTTTTCTATACATGTAAATATAATCTAAACAGGCAGTCCATCAAAGGCATAGTGATGGACTCCTTACACACATTACAAAACATTTATACATTAACATATATATGACACACAAGTGACAAGACAGTGGGACAGTGACAGAATGCTGAAAAGCTACCTTGATATGAAAACTTATACAGGGACTTGACTACCTTTCTGGGATTATTAGCCAGTAAATTAACCTATTTGGGGATTTTATTAGCCATACAGATTTTCGGTTAGAAAGGATATGAGTCTCGCCTCAGACTTATAATGTACAATGCATACATACATACATACAAACATACACATACATATACATACACACATACCAGGGTTTCAACAAACTTCTAAATACAGGAAGTCTGGGACTTTTTGGGTAATGCTATTGGGAGTCTAAGCTAGAAACATGAAGGTCTAAAATGGTTCAAATACATATAATTTGGTTAAAATCATTGTTTTTAGAGATATCAGGGCCAATAATAGGAAGCCCAGATCTATTTTGGTATGTTTTGTGGAGTCCAGACATAAACTTTGATATATATATGTCATATATATATGTATTTAATATATATGTCTTCCATTAAGCGGTGGGTGGGTGGGGCTGTCCCTTCTTTGATGTTTACATAGATATATGCCACTATATGTGCACAAACATAAAACACACGACATTCAAACACATATTTATGGCATTAATATTTACATACACACACACACACACATATTTACTGACTTAAATAAACATATATTATACATATACTCCCTAATTACATCATTATCTCATTTTATTTAAATTTTGTTTGGAGTGCATGGTTTATTATATAGGACTTTTGTATGCTATTGAGGGTGGGGTGGGGTGGGCTGGGGTGGGGGCAGGGAAGAGCTCATCGCTGTAATATAAAGTTAAGATAGTTGGAGTTGTTAAGAATCGATAGATGCGTTGATCGTGTGTGGGTTATTTAGGTGTAGTAGTAGTGAAAGTAAACTGTGAAGTATGTTTGTGTTTAGACTTATTACTTCAATTATTAGGTTAGGTTAGTTTATCTATATAGTGGTGGTGGTGGTGGTGGAATGCCCTAGGCTTGTATTATTATTAATTAGCAGAGAATCTGTGACCATCAGGTATAAACATATTAATTTAGTATTTGTCGATCATCGATTCCCTGGCAATCTTCTTAAAGGATTTCAGTTTTAATATACTATCGCGTATTTTTGTATTGGTGCTGTTCCATAGTTTTGTGGCTGCTATTGTAATTCGTCGTTTTCCTATTTCTGTTCGTGTAAATTGAGTGTGTAAATTGTGTTTTGTCCTAGTGTTGTGTTTGTGGATGTCGGTGCTTAGTGTGAAATTGGAGGCTATGGATTGTGGTACTTAAACAAGTCACCAGAGATTTGAAACCATCCTCGATCATATATGTGTTAAGTGTGTGTCCAACCATTTTCTACAACCAAAATATAATTTTTTGGGTGTCGGGTAGGGAAGGGCGGGGGGTGGGGGGGGGGGGGGGGGGGGGGGGGTATTGGCAGGTCCTCTCGTGACGTCATTACGTCATCATTTTTAGAATGGGGGAAGCCTGGCCGCTTGACGTGATAAAGTAAACACTGGTCTTGCTGGCTGTAAATCTTATCTTACACCGCATTAATCCTCTAAATAATAATTGTTTGGCGAAATATATTCAATTTCCACTTTATTTGTGTACGATATTGAGGGCAATGATTTATTTCCTGCTTTCATACCATGTTGGAACCAGTATTCGTGCATCAAATTGCTTGCTCATTCGGTCATTGTGTGTGTGAATGGCGACATTTGTGCTGTTCATGCTCAAATAAGTGTTCTAATGATGGTATAAATGGTGATAAATTATACCTCTAGACGATTGACAACCAATAACTGTGTACATGTTTGGCTGGGGTGTGGGCGTTGCCGGGGAGGGTGGGGGGGGGGGGGGGGGGGTTAGCAGATGGGTGTTAGTTTACTCATGTGAAAATATTCAGCAGTGTTGTCATTTGTTTAAGTCAGTTTAATTATCCCTAGCTCACAGGAGATATAGTATGATAACCAGGTGGGTGTGTCGAATTTTGACATGCAGGAGCTGATTTAGAGGTGCAGATGAGAAGGGTTGGGTTGGGGGTGAGTGGGTTGGAAAGGGATTTTATCCTGCGTTTCTGGTGGTAGACAATTGGCCAGCTAATGGCAGCACCACTGATTGTAAGAGGAAGTCACAGTTACTACATGCATAAAAGTAAATAAGTTTAACTAACTTTGAATACATATGTTGATCCTGTTTAATTGTGTATTTAGTTAACCATTTCACCGACAAATGGAAAAGTATATATTCTTTATGATATAAAACTTATTCTGTTGAATATTCTGAAATTAATTTGGCTGGAAGCCATTGCCAGCAACAACTGACAGTCAAATTAATTTCAAAATATTCAACAGTTTTCCGTATTGTAGCATTGAAAATGAGACATGGGGAATTCAGCGGTGAAAAGGTTAATGAATAGCTACATGTCCATGAGGGTTAAAGGTATATGGATGTCTAAAAGTATGTGGATGTCTAAAAGTATATGGATGTCTAAGATTCATTACCTACATGTACCTGCAACAATGGATACAACTTACCTGCTTCCAAAAATATTGTAATGTTTATATTTCTACATAAAAAAACGGGACTGATTGTAAAATTTATTGAATTTTCAGTTTATATTATTTTCCTAGCTTATTTTGCTATGCTTAGCAAAAACATAGTAAAAGAAACCCTAACCTTCACCATAAAAGCTAATTCTCTACATTTACCTACCTCAATTGCTAGGGGCATGTGATTGGGTTATTATTTTATTGGGCCTCAAGACATGATACCAACTGCTATTGCAGAAATTGTGTGTATGTAGTTCAAATAACTGGGAACCACCCATGTCGAGCCTTATTTCCACTTCACATTCTGCATTAACAATCTACAGCTAATAGTAAAATTTATTACTTAAATAATTACATCATTTAGAATATGGGTGACTGATGGCATAAGCTTGATAAAGTAGATAGTATAGAAAGAACAATCAATGTTTATGTCAGTGTATGCAAACAGTGTAAGTTCTGCAAAATGTTTTAGCATTTGATAATTACATGTGTGCATCTGTATGTGTCATGTCATGAATTGGTTCAGAGAAATTAGGTAGCATTGCCAGTGTTGAATCACTCACTCCATATTAAAACATTGCTGAACATATGGCCCCACATCTTTCCAAACAAAGAAACCAATTTGTATTTTAAATAGGAGTGGAGTATACTTGTGGTGTATGAGTATCTAGCCATGTACCAGCCACTCAGGAAATGCTGAAAATTAGATATGGGGAAGCAAGTTCCAGGCAGACAGGAGTGTAACTCTGCCCATACAGGGACATTTTTAGGCTCTAGATAGCAGATTCAATTTAACAATGATCAGGACTGGTGGTAATTGGAAGTTGTACTAATTCAATTAACACATTGGATAAATTGGTAAAATTTAAGAACTGGAATTACTTTGCCCCAAGAATGACTAATTCCCAATTCCTTTTCAATTATTTTATAATTTTATCAACACAGGTTTGTCTCCTAACATAGTATAACATATGTAATATAACAAAGTGAGTAGGTTTTGACACTTTAAAGGCCAAATTGTCAAAAACCAGCATTTGTATTGATCTTGAGATGTCTGGCTCCATAATCAAGCCAGCCATGTGTTGTAAAATTTAAAAATTGCCTTTTGATCTCTGAAGTGTAAATGTGCATTTTGTGTTTAATAGTAAATTCACCAACTGTGTCTTGGTGGATTTAAGATTCTATTATGGGGTGTGTCCAACCCAGCAGTCATGGTCAAGGGTGGGGTTCCCAATGGTGGTGGGGTAGGGAGGGGTGGCATGCCCCTTCCCCTATAATAATTGGAAAATGAGATGCTCTGAGTAGTTTCCTGCATATTGATTAATTAATTCATAATCAAATTGAAATTAGTCATTGTTAGCTCACCTTCTCACCCGAAAGGCCAAGTGAGCTTATGCCGTAGCGACCATCCGTCCATCATCCATCCGTCCGTCTGTCTGTCAACCTTTGCTTTAAAACACCACTCCTCATTAACCATTTGGGTGATTGCAACCAAATTTGGTTGAAATTACCCTGTGGTCGTAGGCTCCATTCAGAATTTTGATTCATCAATTTTTTGGCGAAAATCTGGGATTTTATGAAAAATGTGCCAGAAATTGTCAAAATGGTTCTTCTTACCATTGTGAGCGATTTCAACCAAATTTGGCTGAAAGGACCCTATGGTAGTTGGCTCCAGAACATCCATTCAGATTTTTTTGATGAAACAGATTTTATGACAAATTTACCAGAAATTGTCAAAACGCTGCTTCACCTTAGTTGCTTGACATATTTCAAACAAATTTGGCTAGAGTGACCCTATCACGGTAGGCTAGAATATCTATTCAGAATTTTGATTGGTAAATTATTTGGGTGGCCATCTTTCCGAAAATTATCCATCATATCTATTTAAATCCAAATGGTTCAAATGCTAATGGTCCAGGTGAGCGCCACAGGCCCTTGGCCTCTTGTTTATTTACTGGGATGCAGGTGGGAATTAAAGAAGAAGTACAATGGCATTGAAAGTGGCTTTCATATACAACATTGGGCATTAAAGAATGAAATAGAATGTGTTATTAGAAGATATTATTCGGATTTATTTTAAATTCGACGATCCTGCGCCGACTCGCTGAAAAAAAGAAATGAGAACGAACGGCCTTGGCACGTGACGTCATTTCAGGGGATCGGCTGAGCTTGCCTGGAACAGCTGAGTGATATAACGTTGACGCGCTGTCATAAGAGACGACTTGTTCTAACGGACAAGCAATTTTCGCGAACTCAAAGATTATTATAATACAATCATAGACCATCAACTACATTTGTAGTAATATCTTTATATATATTATATATATACCCTACACACCCACCCAACACAAGTACATTGCCAAATAACGTCGTAAATAGCAATCCTCTGTCATTCAACAAAGATCTCGGCAAACTAGGTCAACTGTCTGTTGGAACTTAACCCTTGAAATTCCAGCGTCTCGATTATAAGAGAACTACACAAGAAAGCTCTTATTTTAATATTTTTAAAACTAATTTGACTGGATTATGTTGCTGTTGTCATAGACAGCACCAACCCCTAGTCAAACTAATTCCAAAAATATTCATCAGCAGGGAATGTGTACAGGTGTGTGGGTGGGTGGGTGTGTGAGTGTATGTGTGTGTGGGGGGGGGGGAATCAAAAGGTCATGAAATTGATTGAACGCAACTCCTCTGACACTGTTTGACAGAATCCAACCAAATTAAGTGTGTCAGTTACCCATATCAATATGGAGTTAATGAGCACATTTACATTTAGCCTGACCCCACGGGTGTATGGGATGGGGGGGGCTGTCAAAAGGTCAAAAGGTCATGAAATTGATTGTAAGGCAACTCCTCTGACACTAGGTGTGGGGGGGTGTCAAAGGTTCAAGGCGCTGAACGTTGGGATTTGTGATGACGTGTCATCGACCGATCAATCTAGTTATCTCCTTCTAGACCGTTTAAGATAGAAACTTGAAACGCTGGTGATTATTTTACCTATGGGCAAGGAAGTGCATGGCACTTTTGGAATTTTGTTCCCCCCCCCCCCTGGCTGAGCCCAGGAGTTAAAAACGTCAAAATTAGCCAGTAATTATCGATTGTAATGCAACTCCTCCTAGACCATTTCAAATAGAAACTTAAAACTTTGGGGATGATTGCACACCCGGACAGGGATGTCCATGACACATTTGGAATCTTGGCGTGACCATCAGGGACAGGACCCTTGGGGTGGGGAAAACTTTTCCAAAGGTTGTCATGTCGCATATCATTTTCAAGCCAATGATTAGTAGTCTACAGGACAAGGAACTATTTTGATCTTGGCTCAAACTGAAGTTAGGGGGCAGGATCAAAAAGTCAAAATTGGCCAGTAATTATCGATTGTAATGCAACTCCGCTTAGACCATTTCAGATAGAAACTTGAAACATTTGGTATAATTACACATATGGCCAAGGATGTGCATGACACTTTTGAAATTTTGTTATGATCCCCAGGGATGGGGCTCAAGGGGTGGGGATTGTGAGTCAAAAATAAAATTTATCCAAAAGTGGTCATGTCGCATTTCATTTTGAAACCCATTACCCATTGAAACTACATTTCAAGGAACTTATTGTGTTTTGGGTCAAAGTGAGGGTAAAGCTCGAAGTGGTGAACGGTTGGGGATTTGCGATGGCATGCCATCGACTGCACATTTTAGTTCCTAATGTAAACATTGTCTTGTAACCCGCAACCCAATGGGTAATTAACATACCAAATTTGGTTGAATTCCACCAAATTTGACTTTCTACGACCCCCCCCCCCCTCCACCCAGCCCCACCATGTGATTGGGGGCCTAATGTAAACCTCATCTCAATATTATGGGTAACTCACATAACAAATTTGATTGAATTCCACCGATAGGTTTCAGATGAGATAGACAGATGGATGGGCAGACAGACTGACTGACCGATGCAATATCCCATCGTAGTTTTTAAAAACACATGAGGACGAGCTCCAGTTGCGATTTTGGCATCTTTGTCAGGAATGTAAAAAAATTGACAGACAAAGACAGGCAGACTTTTACTAATCGCGAGTCCAGATTGTTTCACATTTTTCTGGATGTTTTTCGGATTACACATCAGGTTGTGGAATCCTAGTGTATGGTCACACCCTTTCATGTGTTAAAGTTGTAGCCAAATCAGACCAGTAGTTTCCGATCGAGATATCCACAGATTCAGAATTTGATCGGAATCCAGGTTCTTTTATGCGGATCCTGGACAATACTGGAAATCCTCTTTGACGGCAAGTTTCTTCAGGTTAAAATTTGAGCCAAATCGGTGCAGCAGTTTTTTAGACAGTCGCAGCTAAAACGTATATGAGAAAACAAAGCCTATAGAAATATAGAAATGCATGGATAGTGATTTATTTACAGTCATGTGAATGTGATAGGACTTATTACTAATGAACACATACAATAACACCAAACACCAACAAACATCATTTAGAAATCCTAGAAGAAAGAACATTGTTTTGATTAAATTATTTAAATATATTGTCCACTTCTGCTGAGATGTCAGTCCTTTATCATTTGTTATTGGCGATGTGAAAGTAAGCATAGTGAAGTATGCCAGACACACTGTAAAATTGAATAAAAAGACAACAGATTCAGGAACATATCATATACAAAAAAGTATATAGTACACACCTCCCTCCTCCCACACACCCCACACACCCACCCCTCCCTCCCTCCCCCTCTCCCTCTCTCTCTCTCTCTCACTCTCTCTCTCGCGCTCTCTCTCTCTCTCTCTCTCTCTCTCTCTCTCTCTCTCTCTCTCTCTCTCTCTCTCTCTCTCTCTCTCTCTCTCTCTCTCTCTCTCTCTCTCTCTCTCTCTCTCTCTCTCTCTAATTTAATCCTTTCAGCATTCCCACGGCAACCACAGAGGAAGTGTTAAATATTTTTGCATCTAAACTTGACCAGAACGTGTTGCAGTAACATATATTTATTTGGCTTCCAGTCAAATTAATTGCAAAATATTTAACATAATATGTTAAATACTTTAAAAGATAGGCCCTATACCTTTTCAGGCATTTGTCAGTGAAAGGGTTAAGTATCATTTGAGGCACTGTTGACATAAGAGGTGTTATTATATAAAAGTGTATCGGTGCATAGGAAGAGTAAAACTTGTTTTATAGCCATTACAACTAGCTTTTGACGTTCATGAAATAGAAGTGCAACAACTATCAGAATCACGGAAATACATTTCATTTCCATTGAAACTGATTTGCTGTATTAATACGCTATATTTGTATTTAAAAGGTAATATAATAATGTATATGCTGGGTTCGAGTTTCGTTTTCGGAAGGTACGAAAATTAGCCCTTTTGATATAGCCAACCTAAATATGGGGTACAGGGTTCTTCCCCAGAACAAATTTCGAAATCTATGCACATGCACACCTACCAACCACCTCTCTCTCTCTCTCTCTCTCTCTCTCTCTCTCTCTCTCTCTCTCTCTCTCGCCTATGCACACACTGATAATCATTATGACAGTATGGCCATATATAGTCATCTTGGGCGCAATCGTAAACATTATCTATTGAGCAGCCGCTTTTATTGGTACTATAGCCTACCATGACCCACATGCACTGATGGGGTGGGGGCGTTTCTGACATACCATCGCGGTAGCATTTTGCTTTCTAATGTGCATAGGATCAATAATATATTTCTAAAAATGCATAGTAAAATAGTATTTGATGTTAGAATTGTCAATTCGGTCAACTTTACCTGTAGAGCTGACGTAAAATTTCAATTTGCATAGCTTTGAGTAGCGTCAACGGCGGCCGTGTAATGTTGTTTACTAACAAAACAGTGAGCAGCTGGCCGTACCAAAGATAATAGATATAGCAAGATGGGAATTACATTATAACGCGCAATACAATTTTGCGCAGCATCTACGGCGTAGCGCCCTCTTACGTCCTTGACGTGACGTTATAGGGAGATGATTAAAAACAATTACGTTTTGCTAATAGATCAAGTAATTGTCGCCTTTTTACATCAAATTTACGTACTTATTTAACAGGTGCGATTTTTAAAACATATTTTATTGTACTGATAATACAACGGGATTGGGCAGAAGTTCTGTCAACTTAACTAGGCCCTCTCCCTATATAATCATTTAGACGGCAAAATGCGTAAAATAGTTAAATGCAAACGTAAAGAGAGAGAGAGAGAGAGAGAGAGAGAGAGAGAGAGAGGGGGAGAGGGGGAGAGGGGGAGGGGGAGGGAGGGAGGGAGGGAGGGAGGGAGATTTAATATCACTTAGCACAACGCTAATGAAATGACACTTGGAGCAGTTAGTACGTATATGTTAAAAGCGTTTGGTTTGTTTTATATAATTCTGCACATTTTTTAGCAAAACATCGTTCATTTGTGGAGATAAATCTGGATTTCCATTCAGAATGAAGACTAGCAGCATATATTGGGCATAAATCCTACTATGGCCCTAAATAAATCTCTTCTCACTCTCCCATCTTGGACATTCTAAGAAATAATGAAAAGATGTTTCTGGCATTTGACATTCTGGGCAGTTTCTTTCTTCGAGTAAATGGTGTCGAAATAAATCATTATTCAGTTGGCTACAATTTTTTCTGAGCTTGCAAAGTAAGATATTTTCGTGCCTTCTACCTGAGGAATAGTATATGGAAATTTGTTCTGAAACATTTCGGTCAGATTTTGTATGATTGCTTTTGAAAATCGAAACAGACGGCGCTGACTTTATTGCTGTTTCTAGATTGTTCCACAATTGGATTGTACTAGGTGTTTTTAAACACTTTCAAGGCGATGCCTTGGTGGCATAAAATTCTCTAAATTTCGAAGATAATATCTTGAAGCATTACCCACCCGTTCAGGAATCAAATCACGTATATAGTCAGGGCACTCGTTGTGGATAATTTTATAGCACAAAATAAGTTGTTTGTGCTTTCGGCGCTCCCGTAGAGGTATTATGCTCGTTTCACTATAAAGATTTGCCAAAGGAGTGTATTTTGGCAGACCAGTTATAATCCGCATGGCTTCATTCTGGTGCGATATGGTCAATAATAATTTTGTAGTTTATGTTAATATTATAACCTAATCCAGATATACACGTTTTGCTTTAAAATAACGTCGATTAGACCAGTGTCTAGGCCGCCGTCTATACTTTCTTGATCGGTCTAGATATTGGTCTACACGTACTTGACTAAAAAATCGGTGTTCGGGCGGGCTCCCTTAAATATTGACTAAAATGGGTGTTTTTGTTATTACTCAGAATTTCACCGTGAAGAATCAAATTTGCATTTCCATGATCAATGGCGAATGTGTTCATTATTGAACACATGTGTGTTATAATTCCTATTTGATTAGAGAAGTATGAGTAGTTTCTGATATCGCGTTGGCCTAAGAGATTATGATTAGTCTGGCGCATATTATTAAATATTTACTATCAGCTCGAAATTTCCCATGCCTCTGTGGAATGGTAGGGTTTATATCCTATACGGTCATATCTCACAGTGACACACTGTTTTAAAATTTGCACAAATTAGGGCAAATCCAATACTTAAACCATTAATCATTATGATAGAGAAAAATGAAACATAGTTGTGCATTTAGCTGACATACTCAGCTTTATGCCATTACAAGTCTCATGATGATCGTTGGCTAATTTCCAAGATACCATGTACGTACATAAACAAAAATGCTAGGTAAAACTGCAAAAATTATTCAGTTTCATCTTCAATCCGCAATCTTTCTTACAGATTTGATTGCTTCGTAAAATTAAGTATTATCCGTGTATTTGTAAAGCAAAGGTATTTCTCACAGGACCGAACTTAGAGGGAGCCTGTGCAAAGTTTTTGAAAATTCTTGCTCTGGGCCCCCAGAGAAATATCTAAAGTCCCGGTTGTGTTTCAAACATAAGGCCGCTCGGGGGTGGGGGGGGGGTCGGGTTGTGTTATGCGGTCAGAGGGCTGTGGGATTTGGCCACACCGGTCAAATAGTTATGTCATCTATGTGTGTAACTTGAAGTTACAGAGGGGCAAAGAAACACAAACACGATTTGTGTCACTTTGGGAGGGGGTGGGGGCTAGAAATTTGAGGTCGTGTGCGAATGCACTTGTTGCACGCCCTTATGTTCGGCCCATCCAGCTATTTCATCTGCAAAGGTTTGGTGGAATTCACCCAAATTTGTTATATTTGAGCTACCCATACACGATTCCAGTTCGTGAAATCACTGTTATATTGGACTCCAGCCTTATGTGAGGGGTACAGTTGTCAGGCTAAAAGGCTGATGAAAGCTTGGCTACTCGCGATGGCATACCGCCGACTGCACGTTATATGGTCGTAGCCTGCTGACATACAGATTTTCTCAATTTAGTCAACTATTTTTCAGCAGAAACTGCGCAAAACCGGGTAAATTTGCAGGCAACAGTAGGCTATGTCGATATTTATGTCCTGAAATGCAGGAGATGGCCTTAGAATACAATGTTTACAAATGTGTGGGTGGGGGGGGGGGCTTGGGGGCGCACATAGTGAATCCCGACCTCCTTGATCCCGCTATTGGTTAAACCTCCTTATAAATTTTGATTTTACCATGGCAGGTATTCAACCCGGACTTGTTCCTTCTGCGCTACTACAAATTTGAGTCTCGCAGTTACTCACGTAAATGCGCACCCGCGTATGGAAGGCCATCACCGCCAAAAATACAAAACGCAAATGGAACAGGCTAATTGCAAATGGACCAGAAAGAAATACCAAACAATCCAGGCAATGCCATCAAACAGAACAGATTAATGCCAAACATAGCAGACTAATGTGTCAAACAGAACAGGATATTATCAAACAGAACAGACTTATGTGTCAAACAGAAGAGACTAATATCAAACAGAACAGGCTATTGGCAAACAGAATAGATTATTGTCAAATAGAACAGACAACTACGACCAACAGAACAGATAACTACGACAAACAGAACATACATCAATGACAAACAGAGCAGACAACTACGACAAACAGAACAGACATCAATGACAAACAGAACAGACAACTACGATAAACAGAAAAGACAACTACGACAAACAGAACAGACAACCACGACAAAAAGAACTGACAACTACGACAAACAGAACAGACATCAATGATAAACAGAACAGACAACTACGACAAACAGAATGGACAATAATGAAAAACATAACAGACATCAATGGCAAACAGAACAGACAACCACAACAAAAAGAACTGACAACTACGACAAACAGAACAGACATCAATGATAAACAGAACAGACAATTACGACAAACAGAATGGACAATAATGAAAAACAGAACAGACATCAATGGCAAACAGAACAGACAACTACGCCAAATGAAATAGGCTAAAGTCGAATAAGCTATTTAGTCAAACAAACACTCTCATCTCTATTCCAAGAGAAGATAACTCTTATGTAACCATTGTACACCTTAAGCCAAAGCTATACAGCTCAGATAAATTGCATGAAACCAGTTGATACAACATGTGGCTACCTATACAGAGTGCAAACACATTAACCCCATTCATCCTGAATAACTATCCTAATACAATTGAATCATACTGACCATTTTGAGGAGCACTGTCATCAACGACAACAGCGACTTCCAGTCAAACCATCCTCAAAATGACGAGCAGAATTTTGTTCAAACACACATAATATAGTATTTACAAGTAGAGATGATGAAATGGGTTCATTTCCGCAATAATCGCCGGACCTCTCACACCAAGCATTCTGATGTAGCCTGAAGGCATATATCTCCTTGCATTCTACTCAAAGATCATCCCGGAGATCCACAATAAACCATTAAGGCACTCAGATGCATTCCCATTGTGCTCTGAGCAAGATTTGCACAGTAGTCAGAAACATGAATTAACCCTTTCCAGCCCAAACACTTGCCTAGTTATATCCGTGGTATGACAAACAGATCTGCCAAACATTAGAAATCAGCCTGACAATGGATAGGAACTGCTTTCAGTTAGACCGTCTCAGAGATCAGCCAATTGTTCACAACCCAGTTCAATACTGTTGCAAACATTCAGAAAGAAATTGGTTAAACATAGGGAGATGGCATTTAATAAAATAGAAATATGTAAACATATGAATTATCATACTAGCAACAATAAAAACACAAACAACAATGTAGATTAATCAACTCAATCTGGCGCATGTTAAAATAGATAGATGAATGGACAAATGGAAAGACCAACATCTATAACCATCCATCACTGAAAACACAGTATCATACTTTAAGGCGATTAATAAAGGAAAACTACTGACCTTTCCAGAAATAAACTAAATGGCAACAATACATCATTGAATAGATAACAACAGCGTCCAGTACAACCAGTTTCTTTGAAAACCAATACACTCCCATTAAAATTTCCCGCATCTGGTCTGCAGGGTTGAAAGGCATTGCTTGGTCATTTCAGTCAAAATGTAAAGAGTAAAAATAGCTAAATGACCACGTGTCTGGATTTAAGCATTAAAACACCATGATGTGGCGAATTGAAGGTTCTATCGAGACAACTCTCAGAAAATGCTAGCCATGAGTTTATCATTAGAGGGAAACTACACTTTGCTTGGTTGGTGATAAATCTAGAGCTACTTTCCGGATATAGTGAATGAAGAAAAAATGGACAGAGACGTGACAATAACAGTATGTGCAAGCAAATCAAACGTGACTGTAAACCGGTGGATAAAATATACAACATCCATAGACACAATCATAATACAGGCAAATTACCTATTAACTAAATCAATTCCGTTCAGTGCTACCCTTATATATTAAATTCATAGGACCAGTGGAATATGTATAATGAGAGCGAAATTGGAGGAAACTGTTGCAAGTCAATGAACAAACGCATATTGCAACAGCTTACAACAATACAGCCATAACATTTTTTATCATTTTCAAATTATTAGAGAGGAAGGATGATAAATAATGAGAAATTTATGACGTATAATATGCAAAATGCTATTCAGCAAAAGAAAATTAAACGAAAGCAGAAACTTTGAATACACAATATCGTCTCGCATGTAAAAGATGTTAACTAGAATATAGCATGAAAGAATAGCACGTATTTTGGTTAATTGCATCTGTAAGCCAAAAGACAATCATATCAGCTGTCCCCACCCTGAAATCTGGAGGGACACATAGCTGGCTGTTTCCGGCTGTTACAAACAATTTACGCCTTTCATCCTGCATTCTGACAAGGTGACCACTTGATGCAAAGTGAATGCATACTGGACATTTGTAGAAATTTGACCATTAGTGGTAGCAATGTCCTCCAGACAAAACTATCCTCAAAATGACCAGCATGCATTCCAAATCGCATGCACAAACATGTGTCCATATAGTTATCAATATACAGGATGAAATATGTCATTTCCACTAAATAATACCTTGTCAGGACACGAGAAACAGCTAACATCATGCAACACAATGCATCCATGTAGGCACACATCCATGCATCAATCACACATAAGCATCTCATTGTGTCCGACCTACATACACCTGAGGCACGACCTCAATAAATATACACCGAATAATCCTAATACTCGGGAACACCAGTGTTTGGAGACAATCATATTATTCATGGTCATCAATTTCACCCTTCAAATTAAACTCCCGCAATTAATCATGTGTTTTTTTAGAATAATTGAGCAAAATTTGTTCCCTACAATAGCTGTGTCTCATAAAAACAAACAAAAAACAACACAACACAACACAACACGAAATCCTGTGTCGGCCTGACAATCATACTATTCAAGACATCAACTTTGCTCTTCAAAATTAAACTCACACAATCAGTCATGTGTTTTTGAAAATAATATGAGCAAAGTTGTGGCGCACAATAACTGTGTCTTACAGAAACATGGAAACACACGGCTGAGTCCCACCTGACAAGTATTACTAGACATATTCATCCGATCTGTTACATAAGTTAACACAATTTATCCCATTCCATCCTGAATACACATAACTACAATTTCCCATTATGCAATGTCAAATGGCTCTCTGTCAGACCTGTTCCATCAAATTTCAAACCATATTTGAGCAAGTAGATATTCAGAATGAAGTGGGTTAGACAAAGTGAACGATTTTTAAGTTCAATTCATGGAGGCCTTAGAGATTGTGCACGTGACGTATTATTTAGATTATTCAATCTGGTTCATTAAAACGCAATGGCAAATCTAACGATCAGCATTAAAGCAAATACATCTCTGCAATATAAGCGACCAACAGTGTAATTCTAAAAAAAACCATAGGATACGGACACACACATCATTAACCAATTAAATTGCATAAATCATTATTCAGGAGTTGACGATGTTAAATTTATTTGAGTATGTCGTTGCGCACGCGCGTGCGTGCACGCGTGTGGGAGTGCACACGTGCGTGTGTGTGTGTGTGTGTGTGTGGTTTTGCGTGAGTGGATGCGTTGTGAAGTGTGCGGGTTGTGTGTTCCTTAATGAGCGTCGCGCGTGCGCGTGTGTGTGTGTGCGCGGGTATATGTGCGTGTTTGCGTGTCTTAGAGGTATCTTTGCGGTAAGCGCCATTTCCCATTTACACGACAATAATTTCTTCATCTGTAGGCGATTCATTAGACGTAACACTTAATGGTCAAGTTACTAGGGGCGCCGGAAGAACGGGGATAGCGGGGGGGGGGGCAGCTGCCCCGTTGTCCTTTGGGCAGGGGGGGGGGGGCAGCTGTGCCCTTTATCAGTTTATCTGCGAAAAATGTGTAAACTTTACCTTTAGACCTAAATACAAAATTTTTAGAAAATTCAGAGCAGAATGATCAGTTGTATTACAGTTCCATTGTTTTGGCATTAATACAAGTCCATAAAGGAATATGGGAGTGCTTCTAGGCCGAATCAAGTCATCAATGCAAACGCTATTTGTATAGTGGCAGTTACATGTGACATATTGACTTTTGCCGTAAATGTTGCACACATCTTTGCTAGTAAAGGTAAGATACATAGTCATATACTATTTGAATTTTTGAAGTGATACTGGTCTACGCTCTGGTAATGCCTTGCTTAGTGGTTCGAATAGAATATATGTGCAATGATGGGCGGCTGCGTCCAGCAATGTGGGAACACTAGAGGATATTAGAATTAACAGCAACTCTCAAATTCAGGTTTTTAACTGGCGTGTGAAGCAGATGCAAGGGTATAAATAATTTGTATACACATCTCCAAAGTGCAATGTCGGTGGGTGTATTTGAGGAATGTGTCTAAGATGTGTTGTGCCCGCCCCCCCCCCCCCCCCACCCCACACACATAGAATTGAAGGAGGTGTGGCTGGGGCCTCCATCGAAAGAATGTAAAAATTAGATGCACTTAGAAGCCATCTCCTGTATCTCCTGCATCTCTAAGTAATAAACATCATCCTCTTGGATTTTTAATAGTGTGCTATTTTTATGAGTATGAACCCCTCCCCACCCCACCCGCACCACCCCACCTTCCACCCCTACCAACTTGTACGGCCGTGAAACACATATCTAGCCATGTCAAGCCCTTTGAGTTCTAATAATAAAAGATTATGCCGCCATCCAGACGTAAACAAAATTAGATATTCGAAGGTCTCCTTTGGATAGCCCAGGCCAAATGTACGTCTGACACCCACACTCCAATATGGCTAAGTAAGAGGCTGCGAAATCATGATTTAAATTACTTATTCCATACACACTAGCCGTTGAATAGTTTGTTACTAATTTGACGTAATTGTGTTGCTACCTCATCTGTCTATTCATCAGGCATATGTCCATCGTATTCTTTAAGCGAGTCTTTGCTGGGCAAGAAGGATCCATAGTGTCAGATTCATGGTTGGTCCCGGAAAGCTGCTGGGTCGATTTTGGTGGAGACCATCTTGGATTTTGCACTATTTTAAAAATTACATTTAAAGACAAGTGAAACCGGTTGACATGAAACTCAAGAAACTTCATGCTTTTCATCTAGGGCAAGAGCTGAACAAATCTTGTTCACATGTTCAACATGATTGGCAGATTTTTCTTGGAAAAACTAGTTTTCACAAAAAACGCATTTTCTCTGAATCACACTGATCGCAAATATAATTAGGAACTAAGGTATAATTAAACATTTTCAATGCAAACTGTGCAAGTCCATCGTGAAGACACATTCACAAATGCACGCATGCCCAACGCATGCATCTGACACAACAACCCGCTCACATTGTGAATTGGGAATAGGTTCAATTGACCAAAGAATATATAAGTTCATCGATTAACATCGCTCTAACATTTATACACAATTATAAGAAACTCAGAATGCAGGAAATCGAGTCATGAGCCAGCACATTTCAATTTTTTTTCTCGTGGTGGGTAGGTAGGTTGGTAACACCCTTGTATGCGAGGCTGGTGACGGGGGGAGGGGGTGTGGGGTGAGGGTGGTGAGAATATCCATTTCATATCTTTCTCCAGACAATGCCATCCAATGTGCCATTTTGTGGAACCTGCCCCCGCCCCTCAAATTTACTTCTGGCCCTCCTGCAAGTTACAGATCCAAAAATACGATCAATTAATTAATAAATCGGCCCCATACAATAATACCAGAGCTGCCGGGTTGAACGGAACAAATAATTTGTCAATAGACGGATACTGTCGAGGCATCATTATTGAATGCATTTAAAAACAACAATATAGGCTTATTCATTGATAGATATATACACAGACATCACACATCGACACATAAATGAACATATACTTTGTAATACGACCTTCCAACACAATCTGAACCTATAAACTAGCAATTATGATGCGGGCACGTGCATTGTTAACCAGCAAATTGTATACAGCATTATGCAATACGTAGATGAAAGGCATACATTAAAATCAGTTTTCTGCATGCGTGAGTGCACAGGTATGTGCGCATGCTTGTGTGAGTGAATGCGTACGAGTGCGCGCGTACGCGTGCGTGTGTCTGCTGCGAATGCATGCAAGCACGTGAGTGCGCCCCAGATTGCATATTTAAAGCACGATCCCAATATCAACAGGAGGGCGATATTTATCCAATAAATGAATATAAATCATTGTTTCGAAACTGAGCTGGTCGGCCACGAAGAATATAATTACTTTTGAGACTGATCACGTTTATCCCACGGATCAGATCCATAAACAATAGGCATTTACATAGTATAATGAAGTACAATATTGTCACTTTGACGTTGGGTCGGTGTACGTTCACAATATTATAAGTTCTATGAGAGCGGTGATCAGATTATATACGGTTAATGTCGTGAAATAATAGGGGGAACTAAATGTGTTTGAGGATCTGGTAGTCGACTGGCAAATCTTCCAGATTAGCCCACCTATGCATCAACACTGACCATAGCCATAGAATGTCTGCAGGGACTTCACACACTCAACGAAATTGCGTTCACACTGTCATTAGTGGCCCATGTACATACAAAGCTGTGCATGAACTCACCACAAATTAATCCTACGTCTGCTATCCATAGCACATCGACTGCCTGCAGGATGTATTGTTCTATGGACGTATGTGAATTAAAGATTTACCAAACATCTGCTTCCAACACAATCTGAAATATGTTCATCTCATGCCACAGTCATCAACTTCCTTGGGCACCAAAACTTCAGCATATTAAATTTTGAGATCAAAATTAATCCAAATATCGAATTACCAATAGGTGATGCTGGCGCTGGAATACCATTATTAATATGGGCCAAATCGGTTTTTGATGAGTAGCCAACACTGCACAACTACTCGACCACCCATAGCGGTTCATTATTGTCACCTAGATGAGTAAGATGACGTACACAGTCGCGATAATTTACAGTACATGGCTGAAATCTTACTGTAGGTCCATTAAAACCGATGAGCTGTTCATATGCACAATTTACAAAATGGTTCTTCATGGTATCCTTTTTACAAGATATTATAAATATATTGTCCGACCAAAATTTAGATCCTCCACCATGTTGTAGGTATCGGTAGTAGTCCATCTCCAATGGGGAATAGTTCAAAATTAACAAAATTAATATTACATTTTTCACCTGTTTTATTATTCTACACAGTTTTTATACGCATCACATCAAAAACAGCCCTCTCGTGTGAAGAAAGTTTGTTCAGCTCTTGCCTTAGATGACGTTTATAGTTTCAGGGCAATGAGCCAAGCAGTTTCACAAAAGATCTTTAAATGTAATTTTTAAAATAGCTTCCCAGGATTTTAAAACTAATATTATTGGAAGGTGTTATTTCCTGAGGTAGCAACGCCGCCAAGTCAAATTAGTAACAAATTATTCAACAGCTAGCTGTATTGAATGAGTGATTCAAATTATGATTACGCATCCTCTTACATAGCCATATTGGCGTGGGTGTCGGAGGGGCATCTGACCCAGGCTTAGACTAATTAAAGGGGGCCTTCAAATGACTGATTTTGTTTTCGTGTGGGCAGTGGCATCATCGCTTATGGCTAGAACTCAAAAAGCGTGACGTGGCTAAACATGTGTATCACGACCATAGGAGTTGGTAAGGTGTGTGTGTGTGTGTGTGCGTGCGTGCGTGCGTGCGTGCGTGCGTGCGTGCGTGCGTGCGTGCGTGCGTGCGTGCGTGCGTGCGTGCGTGCGTGCGTGCGTGCGTGCGTGCGTGGTCATACACAAATTACAGTATTCGAAAGCCCAAGAGAATGATATTTATAACTCAGAATGCAGAAGATGGCTTCTAGGTGCATCTAATTTCCACATTATTCGTAGAGAGCCCCCACCCCCATGACCACACCTACCTCCCATTATGGGACAACAAATCTTAGACCCATTCCTCAACTTCCCCCACCGACATCGAGCCCGCACTAGGGTCATGTGACACTTTTTTCTACCTTTGCATACAGCATACGCCTAACGCGTCAATTTAGAAATGTGATTTTGAGAGTTGTTGTCAATTCTAGTATTCCATGAGTGTCGCCAGGAATCGCCTCTGTGTGCCAGCTACCATGCACATGGCTGCGCCCAGCCGCCCATCGCAGCACATATATTCTATTCTATACCCACTAATGCATTACGGGAGAGTGGGACACTATTATATCATATTCCTATTTTACCGT